>CM077105.1:1796367-1820113 GCA_039619505.1 Cimex hemipterus | reverse complement strand
ATGTGTATATCAGTTAGAATAAGAAATATATATATTATATAAGTTGATTGTATATACATATACAATCAACTTATTTTAAAATTTAAAAAACATAAATTCTCTATGAACGAGGGGAAACAGGGTACGGGAAACAAACGTTTTTTTTCTCTCCTAGTTAACAATAATCGTCACTAGGGAGATGTTCTCCTTTCCTCCTTTCATTAGAAATCCTGTATTCATTTAGGAGGCCTACAGAGACCGAAATGGATCCCAATCTATCAGTTAGTCGATTACAGGTATTTGGGGTGACACTTATATATACGTTTTCGGTCAATAATCTCCTTTCCAAGTTCGACTCCACTGACAAAATTTTCGGGGAGTCGAACTTGAAAAAGTGATTATCGTTTAACGCATGGGTAGCAAGTCCAGGTATCTTTTTTTTAATTTGATCTGCGATCCTACTTTATTGTTGTTTAAATTTTAAAGTAAGTTGATTGCATATGTATATATATAGTTAAGAAACGTTTTCTGTGATCATTTGTACCTGTTTTTTAAACTTTAATGAGGTAACCTTTCTTGACCACGTTTTTAATTTAATTGTTATTGCAATTTCACCTATAATTTTTAATTATTTATGTTTCTCAATTTGAATTAATATTTAGATGATGAGCCACGAAAATCATTGCACTTCGGTGCCCAAAACACCATGTTATTCAAATCCTGTTAAGGCTTTAAAGTAAGATATTCAATTATTACTGTAATTATTGTTTTTCCATGTTATAATTGTTTGTTTATATGATAATAAAACAGGCCCTGATGATGACAGTATAAAACTGTCGAAAGCTCGACAAAAACCGTAAGGAAGGTTTCTCTGTTTTGACCTCTTCCGAAGATCCTCTGAAAAGAACTTCTTGTATCCAGCAGGTCGATAATCTATTTTCATCGTTTAATATTTTTCTTAGAGGGAACTTTGATGTGACAGTGATTCCCAGTTACTTATTAACAATATTAACACTATTGTTTGGATATGTCCAAAATCATTCTGCACGAGCTTTTCCTACATTCCGAAATACCAGAATTTTTTTATTTATTTAATTTAACTTTCAACCGCCAAAGTTCACAGTATGATTCCAACTTAAAAATGTAGATTTGAAGATCAGGGCTTTCTTTCAAGTATGACAAACATTGAAGGCCATCAACGAGATCGTTTATGTATAGTAAGAACAAGAGAGTACTCAGGAGACAACCGTATTTTTAAAAAATTCCGATCTCCTTTTATGGCACCGTATGCAGGATTTTGAACCTGTAGGTATAGATTTCTAAATGTTGTTACTAGTTGGGAGGTAAGGCTAAAATTGTAAAGCTTATAGAATAAAAGCTCTCGATTAACGGAATGAAAGGCAGCTTCGAGTCTACAAAAAATGCGTAAACGTCTTACCCTTACACTACGTTTAATAAGGTTGACCAGACTAAAAATAAGCCTAGAGTGGAGTAAACTTTTCTAAATTCTGCTTGAACCTCGCTCCAGATATCACTTTAAAGTTGGTAAATCTTTTGCATAAAATAGCAGAAACATTTGTACCAGTGCATTAAAAAAGCTGTAGCTATTTGTGCCCACGAAGTGTACTTTATCGAACACAGGAAAAATGGTAAATTCTTTTGCTGAATTAATGCTTTTGAAGCTTGTTGGGATATTTCTGGTTTATATAAATTTCATTTTAAAATCGCTACAGCTTGTTCACAGAAAAATCCTAGCCTTTCTGGTCTATTCAGGGAGCTTTGCTATCCTTCAGATTTGAAAGAGCCGCTGTTAGCCCAGAGATTATGACGTCAGATCTCGCTATGTTTCCTAATTAAAATTAAGTATGGTGAACTTCGTGAATGCGTCATTTCCGATGATTGCCTTAACGTCATTACAGCTTATTTAATTAGCAAAGCAAGTAAAATGTAAATTTATGAAAAAAAGTGTAATTGAGATATTAAATACTGGTTATTATATTTAATTGTAACAGAACGAAATTACTATTTTTTACTGTCCATCTATTAACTCATTACAAGGAAAACAATGTCTTTAAGCGATTATCTAAATTATTAATAATAGAGGGTAAAACGAAATGAATAATCGAGTTAAAAGATAAGGGGAAACGAGATTTATATTCAGGATGGAGTAAACATGTCCGTCTATTGTCAAAAATCGAGCCTTAATTGAACTAATTACAGATATAGCATGGCCAATACTTACAAAGACGTAAGCTATGTTTTTTTAATAAGGGTTAAAGATTGACATATTGAAATATTTCAACTCCAAATTTGTTATATGATTGTAAAAAATAAAAAAAGCTCACAGACGATTTTGTTCTGCTACTCGTTTATCTTTTAAACAAAACACTGAATTACAAGACTACTGAACAATTGAGATAATATAATAAAACGGCTGTAGCGCTTTGTAATATGGTTGTTTTTTTGAAAATGGAATTTCTCAAAGAAACGGTACTTCGTACATTAAGCATGGGTAACGGACGCCTTAATGAGAACATCCACTGAAGCCAGGAGTTTTTTTTAATGATAACCCTTTCTTTTTTTCTTTTTCTTTTTAATGTTTTTATTCTAATATGGAGAACTCGGTATTTTCTCGCTGTTTTAATATGCCGGATGTATTTCAGAATTAATGACTTCTAAAATTCTTGTGATAATTTTGTGTTTTCTTGATACAAACACACCATCGGAGAAGGTGAAAAAACAGTGAGAATAGGCAGACGGAATGAAGAAAATAGTGAGTGACACAAATTAAATAGTGGAGAAAGGAAGGGGACGAATGCATCTGACGGGCCAAAATATTTCACAATTTAAAACTTATTTCTTACCAAAGTGAAGAATCAGCGAGATAAGCAGGCCAAAATAATAAGGAAAGTCAACAGACAAACTAAAGTTTGAACATTTACGAAATTGCTGATGACATTTCTCGACACAAATTCACCTCTGAAGATGACAAAATGTCGAAACGATTTGACTGAACAAAACTGTGTTAGACAGGACATAGTCGGAAACGACCAAGCTACCTAGATTTTCTCTTAGGCCTAATTTTGTTAAAATATAACTCATTACGTTACAACCTGATATATAAGACGTATTCATCAATAAATCATATTATGGTAATCAGACCATAATCATTTATAATATAATTTAATAAAGCCGAATAATTTACATGATTTACGGGGCTGTTATAAATCCCTGTTAATATACGTTCAATTTAATTTAATATCAGACATCTTTTTATTATGTCTTAATTTATTGTAATTTATTTTTAACTTTTTTGAACACATATGGTTTAAAGGATCGTGAGGGTATTTTAAAGAAAAAGTGGTGTAATTCTCCAGAGTTACTTGAAATCCTGGGTAAATTTTGCAAAATTGTCATGCCAATAAACATAAGCGTTTATTCCGTCCAACCAGACGTCTAAAATTGGCTTTCCAAGAGTATCTCCAACAATTCGTCAAATCGGTATAAACAGACAAATTGGGAAAACGCATTTTTCAGTCGTAAATAAACGTTAATCCGACCGGCTAATTTGTCCAAATGGATGGAATCAGGTCCGGCTCACATGTGTTAACCAGAGTCAGATATCCCATCGGGCTAAGCCGAATTCATAAATCGTCCAGGACCGGCGAGTGCCATTAATAAACACCAGCGGTTTCTCCACCGTTCCAGTTATTTATCCTCCAGGCCGCCGGACTTTCGGTATTTTGCAACGGCCCTTGTTTTCTCCAATTACGTCCGATTTCGGCGAAAAACGGTATCCGAACGATTAAAAAATAAATACCCAAAAAATATTTCAAAATTTAGGCGAAATGTGCGAATTTAATTAAGGTAAATTATTCGAAATTTATATTTGGACTATCACTTACAACAATAAAACTCATATTTAAACAAATACAACAATTAATTGGCAACTTTTATAATTTATTCAGTACGTTTTAACCATTGGAATTTCGTCTCTTCTGATGCTTCACCTTCAGTTGGAAATTGGTTAAGCAGACAGAATTACTGTAAAACCTTCTTTAGTAAGTTAAAAAATGTACATTCACAGAAAAATAAATAAAATGCAATGTTTACAACTGCACAGGCAGACAAACAATTAAATTTTTCTGACCAATCCCAAGTCTGACTTCGTAGAGCCATCAGCCTTCGAAAGACCAGATGTATTCTTGTCGATGTTACAATGTCTAGTCTCACACACTTTGATATGAATTGTGAAAATTTATTGATATTTTGCTGTTGATGGTCTTGGCCTAAAGATCAGCATGGATCTGCTTTTTTAGCTCGATAAATTTAAAGGATTAACCCACTACCTATCACCAAATCTTTGAATCCTCTTAAAGAACCTTGTTCAGGCTGGCGTGCGGCAACGAATTCGCAGCTCTGATACTTCGGGCTGTGCCTAGACAGCAGACTGGCGCGGAATCACCAATCAAGGCATAAGGGACAGGTCTTTTAACAAAAAGACTTTGACAACTATGTATACTTTTATTACCGAAATCTGTTTCCATCGTAAAAAACACAACGAATTTTGTGCAACACATTACTGCGACCATTTTCGTATAAGGAGTGGACTGTCGGATGACGTCAACCCATCGTATATCCAGCGAATCCAAACCGTCTAATGACCTCACTACCCAAAACAACATCAACATTCCTTTAGTCTCTGAACTCGGTACCAAAAATTCTACGCCGTGCTTCCGATCCATCCTTCTGTGTCCTTCTGTCAAGTTTTATCCACAGGTCGCTTCAAACGACGAGTGCCTCGAGACTCATATGGTGGACAAGTCCTGCTATTCATTATCATTATTAGTCATGATTTGCCGTGTTAAATAGTATTTGTTGTAGGACAGGATTGACGCAAAAAATTCCTAAGTTAAAAACATCAACAATTCTAGTGCCAGCACATTCAATCTGACTATATCATACTTAACGTGACCTTAACGTTTGTACGGTTTAAACATTGAGTTTACAATCATTTATACAGATATCGTCGTACTATATAAAGTTAAGGATACAATTATGTAGTTAAGTTCCTTCTTGTTACTAGGAGTATTCTCAATTTTTAAGCAGCTCAGTTATGCACGACAAACACCAATTCCTCTAAGTGTAAAAAGGCAGTAGTCATAATTCCAGCTTACGACTACTGGCATCGTGCTCATTTTCCAAAAATCTAACAATTTACTTGTCTCAACCATTCAGAAAGTTATAGCATGCGTCTTGCCCATCAGATGACCTGATCTGGGATTTTAAGATCAATGGTTGGTCTGACACTAATTTTCACCGTTCCGTTCAGACAAATTAGTTCCACCACATTGAAGCTAGTTTTCATCGTCTGGCGTACTGCAACTAATTTTGGATTAGTTAAACTTTTTAAAGACGATAATTTTTAATTAATTCATTTCTTTTTATGCAGCCATGGATGTTTTCGATTTATGAGAAATTACCTTTGATGATGGGAGAACTAATTCTGACAAAACGATGGCAAATATATTCATTATCCTACATCGAATGTAAAAATAAGAGTTATAATTGTTCCTCATTGCTTACCACGACAGACATATAAATAAAGCAAAAACTAATAATTTTACTTCTCAGAACAATTCGGAAAATTGAAGCATGTTCACCATTCAGATGCAATCTAGAAATTTCAACATCTTCATTAGTTGGTCTGTCACCAATTTTCACCATTCAGACCAGAAAAATCGGCATGTCTTGAGACGGTCCATCGTTTGGAAGAGATGAACACAATATTTTGTATTTAAAAAAAACCTAATGAAATGACTCAATGCGATTTGGTAACAATAATACTTGCGAAGAAATGAATCTATATGCATTTATGCGTCGTCAATAACGTAAAACACGTCCGTGAGTTATCACATGGGAACCTTTATTTCTATTTAATACAATTTTAACGTACGGCGCTTTGTTTGATATTGCTACAGCCTTAACTAATCCTCTCTTAGCCGTACAATCTATATAATCCACAGACACTGTTCTGAATAGTCGAATAAGTAAAGGGGAAAAGATAACAATGTCGTTAGGTATTAATGGCTTGCGATTTGTAACGCCTTTTAATGGACTGTTTACATAGAAATAAAAAGCTATCGTTAAGAAATAACTTAATACGGCCGAGATGTAAGACGGGATCATAAATAAATCATAGCCTCAAATGAGATGTAATCATAAGGAGATTGAATGTTTCACGCATCAACGGCTGTGTAGATTGCGATCGCGTCTATCGTCCTCGAATATATAAAACGCCTGATTGTTATTCATAAACGCGGATGATCCTTGATCAAAGAACGACATGGCAGGAATGCGAAGTTTTTGCTAAATTAAATACAGATATGGGGAAGAATTAAGAAGCTGTGGATAGATTTAAATCCAGTTTTAAAAGGGTTGAAAAGGGTAGGCGGTTTAGCTAATTAGAGGTGATTTCCTTCAGGCAGAATACGATAGAAGGCAAAAAAGAGAGAAAAAAGCGTAGAAGAGAGCCGGGTCGGTGTAACTGTACCGGGCTAACAGGACTCCCCTCCATCTTCTTGGCCGGACTTCCACCCGTAGCCAAAAAGGATCAACAGTCGGAAAACAAACGGGGTAACCCATCCCACCGAGCTTTAACCCTTTTTCAAATTGGTTTTTGACCTCTTGGTAAATATTAGTAAAAGGACTCAGCTGAATTATACTGAAAAGCCAAAAAATTTATTAAATTCTCCTTTCTAAGGATTTCTAAAATTCTCCCCCTTTAACTATTTTAAAGCTTTTATGTTTACAAATTCATAATTCCGAGAGATCCCACAATCATAAAAAGCCGCTGCGACGAAATTCTGTATAAAACATCTTACCAAAGAGAAAAACATGCATTTTGTTCTATACATGTCTGTTTTTTTAGTGCTATTACAACATGTCCAAACTACACCAATATGACACTACAAGAAGAGCACCACACTTTATGGCCTGATGATGACCCATATAAAGGTCGAAATATCGGCAAACCATAATGAAATCAACTAATTATTATATACATACCCTTTTTTTAAATTGAGAATATTTCTTTGCCGTGCCACTTGATACATAAGAATAACATGTTGGGTAATTCAGATTGTACTTTTTTATTTAATTTTAATGTCAATTTTCATACACAAAAAGTAAAAGAGAACATTAGATAAACATTGTACCGCATATAACTTGGGAATGTCTAGGACAGAACAATGATACATTTCAAGTATTTGTATTACTTGTTTTTTGAATTTGAATAAACTTCTTTTTCATTCATAACAATTCCTCCTGTCGTCTGAAGGGTCTGCATTTCGGTCTGCCTCTCCTCATCTCTAGGCATTAGGGGCATTCACGATCTTTGTGTTAACTCTATTCGATCATGTTAGATCGAGTAAAATGATGACGTAGACTTGTAAGAATCAGCTAGTTAACCTTGCCTTGTCGAAAATGTAGTACGCGTAGGTAACCAACATAGCAGCCATGAATTTAACAGCTTTTTTTGCTTACACGTATTTTTATTTTTTAATACGCAATATATTTCTTTTGTCAATTTCTGACCTGACGTTAGGATAGATGTTAGGTATGTCGGCAAGAATTGAAGCGTGTCATTTGTTAGTACTTCGCGAGTGTATAGCATTTTGTAGCAGTTTGAATGATGAATTTATTATGTTCTGGGATTCAATTTAACTCAAAAGAACACCAACGGACGGGTTTAGCTTTATTTTTCGCCTACTAATCGCCAAGTGCAGCATTGCGGAAAAATTAAGGTTTAACATGCTAAAAAACGAAGGGGCGTTCACGATTTTACTGGACATTTTGCTATTCGAATTAACACGAGTTATTTCTTCCAAACATCGTAAATACCCCTGCTGTCTCTTAAAGTAGTATGTGTTAAAACACCAGTGACAAGATTATCACACAGATAAAAAGATGATGGCGTAATAACGCGTCAAACTGACCCCCACCAAACGAAGATTAAGCATAATAAATTAGAAAATCAATTGGTTTAATCAAGATGGCATACCCTTCACTATCACGAAGAAATGATCAATTTATATGAGACCATTATATTAAAAATATAATTTGTTTATTTGAAGGATTGATTGCTAATATTTCTGAACAACCAGTTCAAATTCGACCATTTCACCTGTTGTAATTGGGAAAAAAATTCTCTACCATTCAAAACATTGAAGATAACAATGGACGATACATAAATATTGTCAGTTGGCTCAATTGAGGTTTATACCGGTCACTTTTGTATCACTTATCATTGAATCACAGAGGTTTTCATTATTGTGTATAGTGGCATAAGGTAAATTTTCCCGTGGCAAATGCAAATTTAAGGTGAAATATAGCACGTTAACAACGGCTTTATTAAAACGTTTGAACCATTCAAACGTAATTTTAATATGGCAGAGACAACAGAACAAACGATTAAACTTGTTCAGTAAAAAATTATAGGGTAAATATATTTTCGTAAATTGTATATTGATTGGTAATGGCTTGAACAATGGATGTAATGGCTTGTGTTCAAAACAATCTTGGGTGTTGGGTGTTTTTTTAAGGAATAAATACAACAAATTAGCTGTATAATCTTCGTGATTCTAACGAGATTAGCCTTATCCCAAGATGCTTTGTGACGTTTAGCTTTTGTGGGCCAAGGTCGCAAATCAAGCCAACAACCGGAACACCCGCGGGGGATTTGGTTATACGGTTCATTGATTGTTCCGATTTTCGGCGGTGGGAACGTTCATTATCCCTTTAATCTTTAACCCACTGCGCCCTGTTAGTTTATTTTTTTTAATGGCCTTTCCAACCAGTATAAATATTCCGTCTTGTTTGTACAGGGCTGCCAGGCCACGAGAAAAACGCTGTTTTTTTTTTTTAATCCTAACACGAACGTGTTTATTTATTGCGGATAAATTAGACCATGAACATAAAAAGACGCGTAAAGAGCACCCGTATACCTGGAATCTGGCTTGAGATTCGTTTTGTCGCAATAATAAATATTTTAAACGTACACAGTGCCGGTAACAGTGGATCTTTACTTCAACAGTCTTATTTTCTCGGTCAAATGACAAGTTTTATTGTAAAGGTTAAATAGTTTAATACAAGTTTTATCAGCAGGCTGGTAGTCACAGAACCTCTTGGTCCACCTGCTGCAGCGATACACTAAACTAAACACAGATCGAATGTGGGCAAATAATCTACAACAAACGTCCCCATAGACTAACCTACAATACAATTTTCTATACAATAAGCATCTCTTGCTTTGGCCAAATTAAGTAACTGTACTAAACAAAACACATTTTCCGAAGAGTTTGCAATAAACAAAGCAAATATCAAGACTTGAAGACAGCGGTTGGCAGAACGTTGGACAAGCAGAGCATGCATGGAGAGTTCGATGAATGTCCTTAGAAGATATGAATCGTGGAAGAGGATTATTCTCAATAATGACACATAGAGTCTTATTTACATGTCCCATTTAAGTGTAGAGGGTTATTCCCTGGCTCCACAACAAATAAGTATAATAAAGTATAAATGCCACGCTAAAACTAGCTGTTGGGAGAAGTCATAAGTTTTTGATGTATGAGTTTGTAAGATAATTAATTAGTAAGCAGATAAAAATCATCCATGTAGAATAAACGTTCTCACAGATTGGCCTACAAGGCTTGCGAATTGCCTGTAGCTTATTTTCATATTTTAGTCATATTAAGATAACCGTTCCATCAACTCAAATATAATAAAATTGGCACCTGATATAGTTCTCTTAAAAAATAGAATTAAAAAATAATAATACAACCAAAACAAGGCGTCATCATACATGATCTACGGCCTTCACGGTATTCCAAACTAGGTTCGTTTATCATCTGAATTATAGCTAGAGATTAGATTAATATTTTATATTTACTTTTTATTAAATTTTTCACGCTATAAACGCTATTATTTCGGGCGAAAGCAAAAGCAACCCGAGAATAATATAATATGGCCATGTTAATAAAATAAATTTGTAACAAATAAAATATAGGAAAATATTACTCTTCTAATAAGTAGGAATACTAATTTAGGGTTTGAAAAAAAAGAAAAAAGAAAAGGAAGTGAGTTTCAGAAAAATACAGCGAGAGTGGGCGGACCCAAGCATCAGACCACATTCAACACGAGGGATGTGGTTTAATTTATATTCCTTGTTGATCAAATTAGACATATTTAATATTTATAGGAAACCACAACTTACAAACAAGCATTGCGACTGGAAAAATCGATTTTCAGCGAAGCATCCTTACCTGAAACATCACAATAAACAACTTTAATAGATTATAGGACACAATTAACAATGAGTAATTATATTTAAAAAAAAATAATGTATACTAAATAAAAACAAACGTTGTGTTGGTCAAGTTTTGAAAAAAATATAACAGCTGCTAGCGTATAAAAAGTGGATAAATACCGTTTTTACGCATAAAATTAACAATGCCATCAATCCAATTACAGGATAAGTTGACTTGTAGTAATACATCTTTATGGACACTATATTCCTTAGATCATTATCAAATTAATTATAAAATATAAACGTTTTCCATAAGCAAATTGTTTGTAAACTGAACTTCACTCGTAATAAATCTTGCCCTAACAGAAAAACAAGTGTAAAATTTACTCAAGATAAGAAAATTTCTATTTTTATTTAGTTTTTTCAATCTTTCACAACTTTATCTCGATTATGTCCACCGTATCTCGTATAATCTTAATCCTACTGTAAATTTACTATTTGCTTAATAACTGAAAGTAGAACAAATAAACGCAAAGAATCTTTGGCACAAAATAATACAAATCAGAAAAAGTAAAAGCTTGAGAACTGTAAATACACTGAGAGGGAAAAAAAGCGGCCACCCTCATTATATATAATTATCTCTTATCCCAACACAATCCCCCGTTCATTATTTTGCAGCAGCATTTTGGCCAATTTAACAGATTATAGGTAAATAAACACATATCAAATCTCCACTTGTGTTTACAATAGAATAACGTAACTAAATCTTTACATAGTCAGTCTTTTCTTTGTTAGGCTTTATGCAAAGCTTCTTTCTTGTTCTTGTTGTTACGGTGGTTTGATTTTTTGAAAGTTGTACCATTCTCAAGATTGAATGATGACTTTAAGTGATACAGATTCGGGTAGAATCATAGCAATGCTTTTGTAGAAGATGATATGCCAAGCGTATTCGCCATGGGTGCTCAATATTCCCAGAACAACTGTCCGAAGGTTCTGCGATTCCTATCGAGATTCGGAGGTTACACAAGAAGACAAGGCTCAGGTCGCCGTCGTGTCATATATCAAAGAGGTTGATCGTTTTATTGCTTCGAATGTACTCCGTCATCTAGATTCTACCACGTGAGATGAAGCAACGACTTTAACAAGTGAGAAATTTTAATGTCAGTTTACCCACTGTAACGCGCTTACAGAAGCTGGTTTAAGTGCGAGAAGGCCTGTAAATGGTCGAAAACCTCCGACAAGGCACAGAATAGCAGCTCGGGTAAGTTTCGCAAGAAATCACAACAATTGGTCTGAACAAGAGTGTACTATAAAATCTTGTTTTCTAAAGGGTCAATGACGTTTGGAGAAGAACAGGAGCGACATATACTGGGAACATTCTCACTCAGGAGGAGCTATGCAGGTGGTGATGTCATGGTCTATGCAGCATTTCTATCGAAGGTCGCACTTGTTTTGCTCGGTTTAATTTTTTTATTTAGCTATTATATTTTTCTTTAAAAATATCCCCAGTAAACAACAAAAAATAAAAAAATTAGTGTTAGGGAACGATATCGGGTTTTTCATTCTTCAAGGGGGACATTCTGAACATTTATTTAATTTTTTGGATTTTTTTAATGCTAAATTTTGCACTAAATAGTATAATTCTTTTTTAGTAATTAAACATAATTTTATACTGGTGATAAGTGACAATTGAAAAATTAGGTACATGCGTTAGGCAACTTTTGTGCAAGAGTGACTTTTATCTGTATTTACAAAACCAAGAAAGTCTTTCGTAAATTTAAGTCAAGAACTTTCAAAACTCGTAAAAGTTCGTATTCTAAATAATTTTATGTTTTGTTTTGTAAGGTTACAATAAAATACAAATGCATATCAAGGATTTTCAGTTTGATTTCTATTGGTGCAATTAAATTTACTATAGAATAAGCGTTTGATGAGACACGACGGATTTTATGTAATAAAGTTGTGATAGATTGAAAAAGGAAATATCTCTCAAATTGGTCCGTAGAGACGTTATAGTCAAATTTAACAAGTAGGATTTACCTCCTGAAGTACTCATGTCTGCTCACAGGGCAGCCCTAAACGTCGAAAAATTTGGTTAACAGAGTGCATCGAAAACGAAACGATCAAACTTTTGGGTCTTATGAATTAATTGCTGAACAATAAAGTTTCTATATCTCATAAAAATCAAAATTCATTAATGAGATTAAAACGATTATATTAAAAACAACGTTCCATATTTTCTTAGATTACGCCAAAACTGTCTTAATTAAACAAAGAATAACAAGTCTATAGTTTACTTTTTCTAAATTTTAGTCCAGCATACACAAAGCTGATTATTAATTAACCAGGAAATCTAAAAGAATCTCAATTTTCTGAATTGCTTAATTTTAATTACTTCATCAACCAGGAACGACTTCCCGTCCAACAAGTTATTAACCCCCTGCAACCTATAATCTACTCATCTTCGGGTATAAGTTTTCATAACAAACTTAAGACAGGAAGCCGTTTAATGTCAGCTTCTTGCTCCAGGGAACAGGTAAACGATGGACTAAACATTCCAGTGCCATAAGCGCGAAGAGCAACACCGACCGGCCGGGCTGTTCTCGGCAGGCGTCTTATCCATTACCGATCGTATCTATCGTTTTGTCTCTCTTTAAATCCTTTCTAGGTGTGTGATGGACAACAATGTCTTTGATTGCGTACGGAATGATCCTATACTCCTTCGAGGTCGAGAAGAAAAAAAAAAGAAGTAGAAAAAACTTGTACTTTTCGAGACCAAACCTGCTTTTCATTGCATCGCTTCATTAATTCGTGCTGAAATTTCTTTTGAAAAACATAGGTTTTGCGTTGTAGCAATTATACTCGTTGTATAAATATTTTCGACTTACATATTGCTTACAAAGATCTCTATAAAAAATAAAAGATTCATATTTAAAAAACGAAAGTTCATAGATTTTAGCTATCCCATCTTTAGCTAGGGTTTAATTAAAATTCATTGATATATAATAAATCTTAACTAAAAATGACACTTATAAAATATAAGAAATTCACAGAGGCGAAATTACTTGCATATGTATGTTCAGTCTGAAATGGAAAAAAACGGCTAAAAAAGATCGAAAATTTATTTCCACAGTCTTAAAATAAACTAAATCTGGATTTTAGATGCGACCCTAGACCTATTTTCTACTTTAAAACGGATTTGGATGTTTGTTACAGATTAAGCTCTGAAACGTATGTAAAAGATCTGTGTATTACCATAAAAAGGGGGGCATGGCCACCGTTAGCAAGTTCATCCAAAAAAAGGGAGGATTCAAAGGTCTTTTTTATCTCCCACATCTCAGATCTTCAATTTAGTCCGACGGGAACAGAAATGGAAAGTTTAGGCAGATAAGGGCAATGTGTTTGGAACGAGACAACGTCACAACTAGATAAAAATTACTGACACGAATTCACAGGACCTTTGCACTGTCAGATTAATTCAATTGATGGAGGATAGTGGGGAAGTTTTTGGCGAAGAGCGTTCAAACTTAACAGAACAATTTGTAATACAATTGAAATTGCGCAATTAACAAAATAGACTAACAATCATTACAGAAAAATTTGTAACACCTTCATATCTCAGTCTTTCATCTTACAATGGGCCAAAAAGAAGAACATGTAAAAAAATCAAGATTCTGATTGATTTTGAAAAAACAAAAATAAATAGCAAAACGCGGACAAGTGAAACTTTTGAACATTCAATGAAAAAGTAAAGGTTTTTCTCGAATACAAATCGGAAAACAAAAGAATTGCAATCTTAACGAGAAGTACAGTAAAATGAAACAATTTCAAGAATTTGAAGCAGGACAAAGAGAGATAACTGGTTCCACCCCGGGTTTGCTGAAATGCAATTAGCAGACCCTCATAAACAATAATGCTGGAAGAGGTGCGATAAGTGCCGATTGCGGAAAAAGGTATTTCTTCTCTTTTTTTTAAACTACCCTGTCCAAACCGCTATCGGGAATCTTGTCTCCCCGGCTATTACCAGCCATCTACTCTCTTGTAGTGGCAATTAAGATCGCAGATAAATACAGGTAAAAAGTACCCATTTCGAACAGCAAAAGGAAACAATGTCGCAGTAATGATACCACCCGACCGAATAAAATCTTCGTTTTTTTAAGAATGATCTGATTGTTAGCTCTCTATATTTTAAAGGAAATAGGGACATGCAATAAAAGGGAAAACTTACGCAAGATGTTGTCATGTAGATGGCTGTTTTGTGAATGCCATCGTGAAGGGGAGAACGCGATAGGAGTTTTAGGGAGAGGTGTGTACCTCTAACAATAGGTCAGGTGGAACCGTCTCCCTCAAGGAAACAACTGTGGGAACAAATAGTTCGAACAAGGAATTAACCGACAACCATAACTAGTTTTAAAGATGGCCAAATAGAAGGAACCGGAAAAACCAAAGCAACCACTAAGTTGTCAACTTGGCGTTTTTGCGACGATAAATTGTATAATATAATTGTATAATGTTTAATTGAAGAATTATTAAGTTAATGGCAAATTCATGAACTGAGAGCGATTGGATAAATTTATGAAAGTTAACACGCTAGCATTTGGTTTGGCAAATTAAAACAATGGAAATTAAACATGTTTTGTAATACGATATTTATCTGACGACTGCAATAACTAATTCGCTTAACAAAATAATAAACTTACTGATCACTAGTACACCGATATAACATAGATCTTAGACACATCTATTTAGGCAATTATTGTATCACATCAGTGAATTTTGAACTAGGGTTATAAATTATAAGGCGTGAATTCAAATATGGTTGGTAGGAAAAAGCGAGATAATAAATAAAAAAAATGTCCCTTAGGTATATGCTTTGATGTTAGACCCAGCATAACCTACGGATTGGTGCTTTGATGGATGAAGACGTTGCACCTAAGGGAGCTCGTCAGTACTGCTCAGAGAATAGCGTGCTTGAATATTAAAATGAGAACTACAGCTGCTCTAGATGTACCGTGTCTAAATTCACATATCAACAGGGTGAAATTGGAGCCACAACTCGGAGGCGAATTGAATAGCACGTGCAATCAAAACACCGGGAGCAACTTTAAACAGAAAAGGCTGTCGTCACAAAATGCAGATTTAATAAAAGATTTCCAATTGAAACACCTAACATATCAAACTGAGACAAAGAGATAGTTAACGGCCATAATAACTGGTGTACAGGTGGCTCTAAGACTGAAGGCTTTAGGATTACGGAAATAAGGAAAGAACTAGAATCTTGGCACGCAATATGGCACTCTCTAGCAGAATCCTGTGGCTATTAAACTGGAAGACATGGTGCGTCAGAGAGGCTTAGTATTACCAACAAAAGTCATCTGTTCGGAGAGCGAGGAGGCACTTATATATGCAACTACCTCGTCGGTAATACGCCCAGTCTCAACTGCTCTGCATCAAGGGCCTGTCAGACATTGGGGACACCAACATTGTTAGGGTACCAGGATAGACGGATGAGGTGGCTGATGAACTGACCCAGGAAAATTCGATGTGCCCTGAAGGGTTTTGCAAGTTACCAAATTCCTGTGAAGGCTACAGGGGAGTCCATAACGAAGTTTTGGAATCTGATATAAAAACTTTAAGCTTAACGAAGCGCTCTAGATAATAATGGAGATTGTATAATAGAGCAATATTGGTCGCGGTGGATCTTAAAGACGCCAACTACTTTTAATCTTGACTTAAGCATAGCTTTAATGAAGATTCCTGTTTAAACCAAATAACAATGCATCATTCTCTAGTTGCTTAACCCTAACCATCCCCTAATATAAATAGATCAAACCGGTTTATCATACAATTTAAATTGCTTTAACACTGTGTTCGACCAATGATCCATGTCCGAAAATCATACGATCTATGTTTCATGAAATATTTATGCCTATGAATTATTATACAATAACTTTTAAATAAATAATAGTCTGAATTGAAAAAAATTGTAAACATATAACATATATAAATAAATAGTATTCATATAGCATCTGAACGTTACAAAGTACTTATTCAGGTATCGTGAGATGCGGTCTGATGTGATGTAGGTTTCAGAAAAACATATTCTTTTTCGTTTCTGACGGCACTCAACACGACACACAAGAATGGCACAAGTACACAGAAGACAAACACTTTGACCCCTGAAGATGATCTCAATAAAAGATCGAAAAGTTTACCCGATAAAGAAAATGTTTTTCTGAAACCTACATCACACCATACCGCATCTCACGATTGATTGGTTGATTGAAAGTTTCCAGGGTATGTATATTGCGCCCTTTAAGAGCTATTGTATCCCCCGTTCTCTGCCTAAAACACATCGGTGAGTCCTAGTTCATCAAGGAACTTGATTAATAGGCCCGGTTTTATTGGTTGTAGCTCTTCTATGGTCACATTGTACATCCCAAAACACTTCCTCCTGCGGGCTAATGTTGCTCCGCAGTTTGTTAGTAGATGTGTTGGTGTTTCTTCTGCTTCTTTGCAGAATCTGCATGTGCCATCTTGGTTTACTCCAATTTTCTTTAAATGTCGATTTAGTCTGCAGTGTCCTGTTAGGATTCGCAGTCTATTCCTGCTTCCTTTGACACATTCCGTGATATCTTTCTTTCCGAAATTGGTTAGAAGATTCTTGGATTGTTTATGTCCAATAAGTAAATTCCAGAGTTCCCTTATTTTCTTTTTGTCCTTCTGTCTGAGATAATCGTTAATAGTGTGGATTCCTATTCCACAGAAGGGTTCGGGTCCTGTCAGCGGTGTAGCTGCCCCTTCTCTTGCGAGGGTGTCAGCTTTCTCATTGCCTTCTACTCCCATGTGTCCTGGGACCCAGCAGAGGCTTACTTTGTTCTGCGCACCTAATATGTTTAGTTTTGTTTTGCAGTTCAGCACCATTCTTGAACTAATGATGTTTGAGCTTAGCGATTTGATAGCTGCTTGGCTATCTGACATTATAGCTATATTCTTGTTTTTGTATCCTTTATTTAGATTAAATTGGACACATCTTTCTATTGCATGAATCTCAGCTTGGAAGATACTGGTGTGTTTTCCCATTGGTTCCGAGATTAGTGCCTGGTCCAAATACTCCTGCTCCTGTACCTTCTTGTGTTCTCGACCCATCTGTGTATCAAAGGATGGTGCCATTTGTAAAGGAATTAATTTCTTTTCTTTCCCATTCTTTTTTTATGCTCAGATGTATTCGCAATTTTTGATTAAATTCAAACATCCTGTTCATGTCATCCCTTGGAGCCATGAGTGATGGATGATTTTTCCACTGTTTGTTGCTATCCCTCCATGTCAGTTCTATTCCTGTTGGAGGTTTCTACCTAATGAGGTTGATTATGGTTTTCTGTGCTGTCCTTTCTACCATGTGATATAGGGGTGTTAGTCCTAGTATTTTTTCCATGCTAATTGTAGGACATGTTCTCATTGCTCCCATTATGCAGCATCTCACGATATCTGAATAATTATCGATTAACGGTCACTAATCTCTACCCCTATCTCTCCCTAACCATTCCTAAACATTAGAAAATACAAAGGAAACAAGTTTTTAATGCAAGGTTACCTAAATAATTGGAAAAATTAATTTTGAAAAGAAAGTTCGTAGACTTTTGCCAGCTTAACAATATAAGTGAATAATAACTTTTTTTTTAAATGTGAAGGAATATTAATTGACTATACACAAATAATTTTGATTTGTTTAGTTAATTCTTAACAAATATGCAAGCCATCATAAGATAGTATGTAAAACGTATAAAAAGAGTAACACATCAATTTTTTAAAAAGCTAAAATGAATATTTGAATAAGAGGCAAACTAAAGTTGCTTTTATGGGTGAGAACGTTGTAAGACAAAGCAGGCTTTAATCCATGTTAATGCAATAGGAATCTTCGTTAATCCGGATAGATGGGAGCATTCGGATTACGGTTTGTAAAGGTAATGCTCTCGTGTAATGTTCCCTTCTGTCCTTTAGTCCTTTAAAAAAGCGTCTCATAATGAGTGAATATTTTTAATTTTTGTTTTTCAATTTTTATCGACGATATCGGATTCGAAGGTATCCATTTAAAAAAATTTATTATGCGTTTGGTAAGACTATCTGTGGCTTACAAACTTTGTTTATTAGAGGATCGGACACGCTTGTTTATAACATTTTAATTTTACGTTTGTATTCATACATTAGTAGGATATCGAAATATTTCATTTTACACTTATGGCTGTTAATTTTGGCCTAGAAGCATTATGATTTTCACGGCGAGTTATTTATCTTTTCATCATCAATTTTCTGATAATTACTAAAATAACATTAACGACTTTCAATATTAATGAATGTGTTCATTATGTAGGTAAAGGTTGCTCAATGTGTCCCACCATTCCTTGGCTCCATATAGGGTGCAAGTGGGAATGCCGCCCAATATACGAACTTGAGCTCGAGCAAGGCAGTGAATTTACTATGGGGTCCCCTGTTCCGGAGGAAATAAGGTTTTATTATTGTATTTAAGATGTCTTTTTTGACATGCTCAAGTTAAAAAAAATAGCCTATATAATATTGATATATTTAAGTTCCTGATTGTGTTGAAAGTGAACGTATTTATTGGCGTAAATGTAAGAGCTGATGGCGGAATATGGAGTACCCATCAACGCTATGTATATCGATCCATTTATATTAAGGGATGGTTAGGGTTAAGCAACTAAAAAATCATGCATTGTACCATTGTACCAAATGGTTTAAACAGGAATCGTCATCAGTCAAGATTAAAAGTAGTTGGCGTTGGCGGCAGACCCTGTTGCAAATATTCAACATTTTGTTTTTTTCAACTACCTACGGCGAATTATTAGTTTTTGGGGAAACGTAAAAAACGCACTATATTTCATTGATGAAAACGACCTTCTAGAACTTTTAATTGAATTTTTGGTAAAAAAAAAAAAAAGAAAATACAACCGATGAATCTTTCAAGACTGTTAAATTTAAAATTTGGAAAAAACTAAATTTGCAACCTCGTTGGAAAGATTCACGGTAGAGCTTGGCAAATTTCATAACAGCTTCTCCTTTTTTAATAATCTTTCCAGTTATATACCCTTTTCATTAATTATGTAGAACTAAAATTTTATGCTAAACGAAAAAAAGTGGTTGCAGTGTAAAAAGAGGACTGGGGTTAATCTAGCAATTCACTTTGTGTTCTGGACACATTTATTTCCAAACTTTACCAATAAAAGCACAAAAGAAATAAAAATGAAACGAAACACATAAAAACAAACAATAAACTTAGACCAACGTAGAAAAATTGGGCAAAATATCTACACTAAGCATAGACAAAAAGAACCAGTTTAAAACCCGGTCCTAACCCAATAGTACAACAAAAGAAAATTCACACACACGAAAAAAATTTCAACCTAAATCGAACAAAACAAAACAATAAATAGAAACAATAAGCATAATTAACAATCAAATTTCTTTGAAAAATTCTGGACAAGAAATTCTCTCAGAAAGTTTGTGACACGAGTATCCTGTTCAAATAAATATGTATTTCAGTATTTGACTTGTGGTTTGTGATACGTTTTATAAAATCAAGTTGGCCCAAAATACCGTTCCATCTTCCCAAAGCAAGCAGGGGGGGGGGAAGACAGTTGAAATTGATAGGAAACAATCAAGCCACAGGTTCAACAACCCGTAGACCTCAAAAAGAAAAATCACACAATACGTTTAGCGCAACAAGAACTTAATTTAAAGTGTACAGTTTTTATAATGAAATTCTGCAAAAATGCGTCTCCCATTAAGAAATAGAAGAAGAGATTTCTCGACTAAACACCTATCCCACGTTGTATGCATAGCACTTTTTTCTTTTTTTTAAAGCGAAATTACTCTTTTTTATGACATTAAAAAAGGATCTAAGAGTTTTTCATGATACTCGTCAGGAAAAAACGTCTACCATGACTGTTTGCTGTATAAATCATTGTGTAATGAATATCAAAAAATAACAATTTATTCTATCCTAACTAATAGTTATTACCAGTTATACTAATTGAAAAATAAAGGCGTCCCGTCGAAGCTTGTTATAATAGATGTAAATTATCCTTCCGTAATTGTTTAGTAATTATACGAAGAAACCCATTTCCTCCGGCCAATTGTAGAGATCTGGTTTCTTAAGGATGCCGCAGATAAAATCGTCCGTCGAAAAAAATACGATAAAAATAATGTCTCACGTCGTTTTTGTCTGGAGAGAAGGAGGTGAATGCACACAAATATCAGCTTAACCACATTTATTTCTCAGAATCGATTGTATCATTTTCTATTTTTCCCGACGCCTTAGACCATGATCGACCAACCACCGAACCGCTCTCATCGACTTATTACCCTGGCTAAATCCTATTTAACTCTCTTGTTGTTTTTACCCTAATCCCGATCCTAGTTTCCTCTTTCCAACCCGAAGCAAACCCTCAGGAGGGAAAACACCAGGCTCAATCGCCATTGCCCTTTTACAACCGCACAAACTCACCTCACGATCCTTATAAATCGTCTCCAGTATTCCGTAAATCGCTGTTAACGTACTCTGTTACCTTCTGAGAGAAACGACTATCTAATACAAATAAAGCGAATACAGCCGATGAAACAGGATCCACCTTTTGGTAACTATCAGCATCCTCTAAACCCTCCAATTTGGAAGAGAAACATTTATTCTATTTGCCCAAAAATTATAGGTGATATTTTAAACTTTGCCGCAAACAATTGGTGCTTTTAAATAATGAGATCTCCTTTGGATGACTACGGGTTGATGCACCTGTAGCCGAGTCGTTTCCGATTATTTTGGTCTGATTTGCTGTTTTGATCTCACACGCGTTTCGGCCTTTCCCCATCATCACTAGTAGGTTTGTGACGGGCATTCCAAAATCAGAACCATTAACTACGAAAAAAAATTCAAAAACCGACATCTGTTAAAATAAAGATTTGTCAAGCACCCCAAACGATGGCAAAAATGGAATTTTTGAAATAAAATGCCGGGATTATCCAAACAACGGGAAATTTGTGTGCTATGGTGTATAGAATCTCAATTATGAAATAATGGTAAATAATTGGTCAAGCGGACCACGAAAACTAGTGAATTGTGAAATAATTTTTCAAGGTAAGCTTTTAAGGCAAAAGATTAACGTTGTATTACTCAAAAATCACTAGAGGTTGTCTAATCCATTGGAGATTAGAGAGCCTAATTTATAAATATAACAACACTTTCTTCAAATATATATTTTTACTCTACAAGTGTTTATTGAAAATTATTTTCCCACTCGATTTTGACATTCAATAACTACACACTGTTTTTATTTTAAGGCTACTTGATCCTACTTGTATTTAAGTTTTAGCTAGTGTATTCTTATTGTGTACCAAAAATTATTATGCACTTTAGAAAAGGAGTAAAAGTTTGTAATTAAATAAATATTGTTATTGTAAAAATAAATCGTAGCATCAAACCCTGTTTCATTAGGAAAAAAGCCTTACCCTTCAATTGACTGAAGAAGGAAATAGTTTAGACCGGTTAGTAATTAGTTTGTGACGGTAAGGTTAACAAACCCTGAGTTTCGTTTTTTATTCGTTTTTAGATTTACCGTAAATCTTTCTTTACGATCAAGAAAAAATTGATTATTCAAATACTTCTTTTGCTTTATACAACCCCAACAGAACAAATCATCAGTCAAAAATTACAAATTTGATTGATATTGTTTATTATTTAAACGTTTTATAAAAACCAATTAGCAAGAAATGTGTGATATTAATAATAATACATCCGTTCAAACAACGAAATTTTTATATATGGTATAGAAATGAGAGTTCAAATAAATTGGTATGATTCGTGGTCGTGGAAAACTTCAATGGGAACATTTAGCAATAAATAAACTAATAATCAACCGGAATGATAAATAAGAAGTGGGTGAATTCCCTTATGTACGTAGACTCATAAAAAACCCAATGAAAGTTGTTCATTTGTAGTTGATAATTGTAGTAGTATTTTTAACAATACTTAATAAACATCAATCACCATTTTTGATATTTGCGTGCCCTTTTTGATTGATTTTCATTAGTAGGCTCATGGAATTGTACTGAGAACAGATACATAAGCACATTTTTGGTTATATGTATTAGGGTTGGGGACACGTCTGATTTAGTACCATAATAGATGGAAACTACGAAAAGTTGTCATATTTAATTTTACTATTATAGTAAAATAGGAATGTAACATTTCAAGAATATACTATTTTTTTTAAAATTACTAGATATTCTGAACTGTGTAATCATTTCAGTCTTCTAGGTAGAACTGGTACAATCCAAATCCTTGGACATGTTAACCATCTAGATCTTAAAGTACGACTGGCGAGGATAATCTTATGATCCTAAAGATTACACTTGATTTTCGTTTTAAACCTCGTGCTGTTCGAGAAAAAAGACATTTTT
Organism: Cimex hemipterus; assembly: GCA_039619505.1. Lineage (NCBI taxonomy): Eukaryota > Metazoa > Arthropoda > Insecta > Hemiptera > Cimicidae > Cimex > Cimex hemipterus. The sequence goes on along the minus strand of CM077105.1, from coordinate 1,797,360 downwards.
TTGCCACAAGAAGGAAAGCGTAAAATAAAACCGACTTTCCAACTCACCACTTATCCTCCCGGGAGAAAATAGCACGCCTATAACCCTGTAGCATTTTATGGAAAACACTGTGGATTCTGGGATAAATCATGTCCCTGCTTTTCCACGCGTGATCGCGTTATTAAATGAGTTGAATTTTTATTTATTTATTTTTAAGCATATTTTAAATCCCGTTTGTCCTAGGAGGGTAATAGGCCGGCGTACGCAACAAAACAGTTTATAACATGGCAAATTATTGAAACTGAACCGTACTGAAGGTCAATTATACGTTTACCAACAGTTCTTTATGTGTTTCTACCTTCTCCGGCATAGTTTGCATACTGTTTACCAATGGACAGTATTGGCTTTCCGTGGTTCAGAGAACGCTGAACACAAATCGGAAGATGGTAAAATATTTAAAAACACAGCCAAAACATTGGAGCAGTTTAACCAGACACTTCATCGCATTTAGTTATCTTCGAAGATTAGTTTATGCCCTTTACATTTGTATATATTCATAATAAATAGTTAATGGCTTAATATTTTTTTTCTTCTAAGTCAAAAAATGAAAGTACTAATTTTTTACTCGTGTCTGCATCTAGACTATAATTCATTTTAATTATTAATTAAAAATTAATTAATCGACTAATGTTAAAATTGCAGATTCTGGCCCTAACACTTCTCGTCAAGCAAATTAATTATTTTTAATTTTACGTGGTGTTTATATGTGTACAAAGTTAATATATTTATAATTATTTATACATAATTAATACTTATTAATTAATATTATATTTATTTATAATTATTATGACATATACATACATAAAACTTTGAATATATATATATATATATATATATATATATATGTATATATATGTATATATATATGTGTGTGTGTATGTATACATATACATATATATACATATATATATATATACGTGTATATATAGATATATATGTATATAATTATGTTAT
>CM077105.1:1768231-1795967 GCA_039619505.1 Cimex hemipterus | reverse complement strand
TATATATATATATATGTATATATATGTATATATATTTCATATATTGACTGAAGTCAAGCATTTAAAATTTGATATAAAAAATAAATAAAATAGCTTTATAGGCTTAACAGACTCTTTATTGCTCGCGACAAGCTGTATTTTATTTTTATTTACAGTTTCACCAAATACGGATTGTTCCCTGGCGACAATATCAGCAAATTTACATCCCCGTTTATGCACCCACCGAAAAGATAAATGAAAGAGTCGTGCGATTCGGGGAACGAATAACTTTAGAAAAAGATCGGGAGATGGAGATACGAGACGGGTTTCTTCTATTGTCTTATTTTCCGGGCAGGATTAGCAATATGTTCGGGCTTTTTCAATCTTTCTACAAGACGAAATTCCTTCACGTTTCCCTTTCGAGATTTACCCGGGGCAATTAAACGCACTCTATGAAATTTCCAGATTTGACCCATTCGATTTTTATCTGCTCTTATAAACGTGAATCAGAGGAGCCGTTGGATCTTTAATTATTATACTCTCATCTTCACGACAATAACTTAATTTAATGACAACAAATCTAACAAACCAAACCTTCCAACATCTTTGGCTGTTCCATTAGAAACCCAACTCAATTTTGTATGCTTTCTGAACTGATAAACATATTAACTGCTTGCAAAAATGCATTGGCAAAATCAATTGTTTAAATAATACAAAGAACTGTACGTAGGTACAATTATTAATTAAAGAAACAACAATTCACCTATTAAACATTTTTGTTAGCTTTTGTCTGCTTATCCTGGCATCCATCTTGCATGTTGGAGACTTGTTGATTATTGGAAAAATTTAGTCACAAAATACAGGTGTGCTCGAAGACCTTATGGAGAAATCTCATAGAGAAATTAGTAATTTTCAGTTAGTAATAAAAAAGAAATTGATGGTCAAATTAAATTTGTGGTAAAGATGAACAAATAAAAATATAGAGTATGGCTTGAATTGCAAAAAAGTGTTTTAAGGAGGAATTTGTAGTTAAGGCCCAAAATGGTTAGTCGAAGAAATGGTAGAATGAAAGAAACTAATTTGTTGTAGAAGTTCAATGAATCAACTATATTGAATGAAACAACCTAAGAAAACGAGAAACTGGAAGAAAGAAGTCATATTTCTCACCCAGATTTCATTATTTATTAGGTAAGCTCGTAACACGAAAACTTGGCCTACTATTTGAATACAAGAAGATGTAATTTCGGTTACTGTTGGGACTTTTAAAACAAGAATCTAAGCCAGAGTTATTGAAAATGGTAGAATAAGTAAAAGTTGAAAAGATCTCAGGTTATACTAATAAAAGGGAAATATATATGTACTCCAATTTTTTGGGTCGATGATTGACAAAACAGCACACAATACTTTAACACGATTAAAAGGTTAAAACGCTTGATTTCATAAAAGTTTAAAATGAAAATCAAAGCCAGGGTTGTTTCAAATCAAAAATACGTGCCAAGCCAAATGCTGAAATACGTGTGCTAAGAAATTTTAAAAGAAGCATTTATTCTAGGTTTGTGTGAAAGGAAGAAGTAAAAATCGAACAAAATCTGAGCTCGTCAGTTCGATTTGGACGGAAAAAAGTTAAATATTTTCCAATTTTCTTAGTCGATTGACTGCCAAAAAATAGCACATTACCACTGAAGATGGCGAAATGTTGAAACTCTTGTTACAGGGAATTTTACCAAAGAGTCTTACACGGGCCGCCATTGAGATCCGGGTAAAAACCTCCAGGATAAAGGCTATAAAATGACGGCCAGGACTTTCTGAAACGTTAAAACGCTATAAAATGACGGCCAGGACTTTCTGAAACGTTAAAACAACTAAAAATAGGAAGATTCCAGGTTGTAATTTCATTGTCTCGCTATGTGCCGGAGTTGCTGGCTCACGACAAATCGTGAACTCCATTATATCATAGACGACGCCTGTTCCTTCCATTTACATACAATCCTTAATCCTACTTCTAAATTCTCTTCTCACAATTAGTAACAAGGGAATCGAGGGGGTTTCTTACCATTTAACATTTTACAGACGATAGTGACGTTAAAACTAACCTTGTGGAAAGTGTTTGTCATCATGAAATAAACAGATTTAGTCAAAATAAAATAATTAAAAATATTTGTTCTTACATCGAAGAAAAAATAAATACAATGACATACATTGGAAGTGGAAACGGATATGCAGTGAGAATTACCAAAGTTTACAAATTAAAACTGTATAAAAAATATATTTACGAGGTAATAAAAATTGAAATATATTTTAATGGAAACAGCGGATATCGATTAAGACATTAATATAAACATTATAACTCCCTCCCTTTCCATCATCACTCTCTCTTCCGATCACATGTTGTACCTCTCTACACATCTCTCTACACATGTATATCTATCAATATATACCTATCCATGAATATTTGTGTTAGGATGTCCACTTAATACTACACTATCTCACATTTCAACCATACCTGAGAAAAAAATTATTTTGTAACTCCTTCTTTTTTCTCATTGCCTTTCGTTTTCCTTCACTCCTTTCACTTATCTCTCACTCTTTCCCTTTCTCACTCCTCCATCTGTTAACTTTTTTATCTATCTATGAATCGTCTATCTGCGAGTTTTATTAGTTGTGTCCCCTGAATACTTATTACCTTACATCTAAACGATATCTGAGAAAAAAAAATTAATTAGCATTCGGTAATAAATTGTTTTATTTAGATATAATCAAACGGAATCAACTCTAAAAGGAGTGAATCCAGTTTTTGTCAAAACTTTAGAGCGAATTAGCTTTTAAATCGGTACGATCTGAACACCCCGCCGGCCAGCTTAAATTGGCCGATTAGTGCTATATTCCTAATTGGAGTATTAACAAATTACCAATTTACCCTGTCGGGCGATTAATTACATCGTGAAGAAATTAATTATCTAATAAAACCCTCCTGGTAGCCGAGTCGACGAATGGCTTGATAAATCTTGAATCCGTGTTTTAAACTGGCGTCCGTCGTCAGGCGGATAGTAAATCAGGGTCGGAGGCTCTTCGTTCCGTTATAAATACGTGTTATGAAAGGTTTACAAGGCCCTAAGAGGACGCCCACGGTAAATTAATGCCGAGGGGGTGCAGCCGCAGGTCCGGGGATTGTTTACAGCTCCATCTCAACACAGGTAGTCCCTCTTATTAATTGCACCCGGCCCCAGTAATTAGTCAGGTAACAAAAGATGCTAAACGTCTGTTCAAAGCGTTTCCGCCCATTACACGCGTGAAACGATTAAATTTCACGTCGGCACCGGTTTTACTCTGTTATCACTTTATAAAGATATCATTTTCAATTGTTTCACCTACACAATTTGAAACAAAACGACAACATACAGACTAAGAAAACCACTGTCATTTTGTTATATTAAATAAGCGTAACATTTTCATAGAAATTTAAATGCATTCATAACCTAGCATATGTTAATTTTTGAATTGAAGAAAATCATATTTTTTCGAGCTAGTATCATTGGTAACTGTTCAACAAGGGAAGGTTACTCAGGGTGATCCACTTAATAGGAGGGTGCAATTCTTTGCCTCCACATAAGGAGCGAGTAGGAATGACACCCGATATGAGAATGCGCATGAACATGCAGTGAGGATCTACCTGGGTCCCATGAGTATTTTCTAAGAGGAAAGACGATGGTTTTGCAGTACATAGTAATGATAATTTGTGTCTCTAGTGTGGGTTGAGAGTATTTAATAGCGTGAACGTATATTGTGAAAGTATAGCGGAATATTGAATTCGACCCCAGTTAAATTACATTAACACAGAACAATAGTGAGTACGCGACTCGACCATCCTAACAATATGAAAGAATATATTTAGAATATATGCAGGGTGAGAATGTGAACGAGTTCGGAATAACAGCACTCGGAACCGCGGTTGCTGGACGGATATGCCGGAGGCCTGACTCCGGACTACCAAAACCCGAAATGCATGGTTCCCGAGCTCTTCCGGTGATTTATTGTACATTACAATTGTAAGCTGGAATTGCAAGGGAACTGGAAGAAGTGACAAGTTTACCTCTGTACACGCGTTTTATATGGACATGGATGCAATGCGAGCTTACGTAAATCAGTAATCAATTATAGTATCTCACCATTCAAATTTGTTTCTTTGCAAAATGCTAAATAAATTTATACATATATTTTTTTCTTTTTACTCTTACCACTTTGAGAAATGACAAATGTTCATAACTTTGCTGATATATACTTTGAAAAAATAGGTACTGAAACTGAAAGGGTACCCTCCATACGTGAAATCACCACGGAATAAATCTTTTTTGTGATATTAATCCGAAAAATATTAGACACTTGTTGGGGTCTTGCCATTTGCGAGTTTTATATCAGTTTTCATTTTTTTTTTGTTACGATAATGAAATAACATACATGCAAGATTGTATTACGACATATGTATTAAGAAAAAAACTATAAAATACAAAACGCCTTTACTAAAGTAGGGAAAAAATCGTTTTCGATGAAACCAAAAACAATTTAGATACGTTTTAAGCACAGTTGGAAGGTTCAAAATTCGAAATTTTAGAGCAAAAATTGCATGTTTGGGCCGAATTCGCAGAGGAATTTTTTTTCTTGACGAATTGCATTATTTCACACATTTCATGACAACTCTGGGAATTATTTACTTCAACGTTAGGAATGTCCAGGAATTAATTTATTTTTCATTACATTACATAGTCTGGCAACATTTAATTACATTGGAATATAGTATTAATTTTACTTCGAAAAATGTATTTTTCATACGATCCTAATTGAAGCTTACTAAAAATCACAATTAATTACTGTTTTTAGTTGGGATGAAAAAAAGTTAATGGCACGAGAGGATTCTAATCCACGACCTTCGGCTAGATACGCCGCTGCTCTACTACCTGAGCTATAATGACCTCGATCCTCTCGGACATCAACTCCCCATCACAACCTCGCCTTACGAATTTTATCTCCTTTTGCCATTCATCAAATATCGTGTAATCGGTTTGGATTCTCGACGACAATTGAAATGGCGCCGGAGAGCTTTAGTGAAGTGTACTTCATTTTTAAATCATTAATTCACTGTTTTCGTGGTCCGTTCGACCAATTAATATATCACAATTAATTACGGTTTTTAGTTGAGATGAAAAATGGCAAAAGGAGAGAAAATTCGTAAGGTGAAGTTGAGAGGGGAGTTGATGTCCGTGCGGATCGAGGTCACTATAGCTCAGGTGGTAGAGCAGCGGCGTATCTAGCCGAAGGTCGTGGGTTCGAATTCCTCTCGTACCATTAACTTTTCTTCATCCCAACTAAAAACAGTAATTAATTGTGATATATTAATTGGTCGAGCGGACCACGAAAATAGTGAATTAACTTACTACAAATGGCTGTACTTTCTGACTAGATAATTTTAATATATAGGCAATTGTATTAAATGTAGAAGAGGCCAACACCACTAATTAGCACAATATAAATTACGCAATATTAAGAGGAAACCACACGGGATTTGTCATTTTTAAGGGAAAAGATTTACATTCGGTTCACTTTTTTCCATAGAAATAGGCGCGGCCTCGGATTGCAGTTGAATCCACCTGAACACAATGAGGGATATGGAATTTTTCCAGAAAACAAAAACACGGTACGCTCTTCACAACTTACAACCTATATATATGTATTATAATATATTAAAATTAATTTTAAAAAACAACCGAAATATACAATATAGGGAAATGTTGCCAGACTATGTAATCCAATTTTTCCAATGGAATATATGCAATCTAAACATCAATATAAATATTTGATATAGTTTAAATGGCGGTTATGAAACTGTTCATTGAAAGGCTATAAGTTGAGCAATGCAATTAAAAACTTTATTGACGTTAAGTCATTCATTTTAAAGTGAGAACCAACAGGATCTTTTTTACATTCATCTATCTTTTAAGGGTATGTTGTGAAAATTGAAAGACAGTTGTGTCTAGGTAATTAATTTAAGTGCATAACGTATATAAAACTCTAAACTCCATGCAGTTAAACTTTAGTTACTCCACCATGAATAGTATGAAATTCCAGCTGCAAACATTTTGTAACTACAAATATGTTTAACATTCTCTAATAGTTGTCGGGTGGTGTTTTAACGTAAACATAGATTTTCATTTTGAACAAAAATGTTTTCAGTAACAATAAATGTTGCGAAAAATATAAATAAATTGTAATTAATTCATAAAAAGTGCATTTTCGTAGTGCATTATCACCTGTTAATCAAATTCACAAAACACTTATCTGCATGCACGGTTAATTGGCCGTTTGGCCATAATTGACGAATTTTATTTGGACGCGATGCGATATCAGCCCAACAATAGTGTCAGAACTTTTACTCATTGCAATAATTAATTATTTGTCAATAACTACTTCTGTTGGTATTCATTATGACAGTTATTACTCGAAATAGAAGGGACAGTGGCTGGAGGTTTTTTTTTGCACCCATTACGTTTATGCACCCATGTTGGTAAATATGTCGGTTCACGTTGTGCGAATGATGGTTCTAGCACAGAATGCAAACGCGTATAAGAACACAATTGATTTCACGCTAACTAAAGCGTGCCCCGCCGATTTCCGATAGGGCGCCGAAAAATTTATGAGACCAAAGAAATACACGTGTCACCGTCCAATCGAACGGAAGTGACAAATGCCCTTGCTTTTTTCAAGTGCCGTTTGTCCGATCGATGGTTAGAAACCGATGATGAAATTTGAACCAAACCTTGTCCAAAATATGTACACCAGCTGAATGGCGCAATAAAAATTTACCAACAGGATATATGATCATAAATCAGCTTATCAGAAAGAATTAAAACATTTTGAATTCTATTGGTTTTTCAATATTCGTTTGGCTACCTCACTTTACCATTAACGCATCATTCAACAAACGAAAAAAGCGGGAGATTAGCCGGCTAAATTCCTGCACGGAGTACATGGACTAAATTTGCTATCGAATTAAGTTGGGTAATTTTAATAAATAGCTTAAAAATGCAAACGGTACTCAGTCGCGTATCAATTGTGTTTTTTATTAGCTGATTTATAGAAATAAACAAATTAAAACAACCAATTTGAGAGAATACATCGACGTTTTCACGTCTTTTAAATAACAAGAACAGGCGGATTTGTTGAAACAGTTTACATTTCTGACAAGTATTTTTTAACTCTGGCCACCCACTGTGATCAAAATTGATATACTGTGCCAGTTAAGCGTTAATAGGCGTTAAAATATGAAATACTCCAAGTGAATGAATTAAAAATAGGCCTATTGCCATACTTCGTTATGGGAAAACATAAACAATACTAACAGAAAAACATGAGATCAAGGGCCAAATATATAACGGAAGAGTAAGAAATGCTTGTGTTTTTCTTCCCAGCGAGAAGCCGGTCCAGATTCATAAATTTCAACTAGTTGTATCTAGTTGCAGAAATAAACGCAGCATAAAGCCCTTCGCTCGTATTAACTTGTCGCTCTGTTAGCTGGATGAATGTCACATCAACACCAGGGCCCATTAATATTCGAGGAGCGCATAGCAATTCATTGTGATGTCAGGGCCCCCCGGCTTTAAACCCCATTACTTCCTCCGTTCGGAATGTTTTATTTATAAAGTCCGCATCAACCTCTACTAATTGCCCAAGTTGGCCAATTTTCACTGAAGCGCGTAAATCAATCATTCAGGAAGTAGGATCAGATGGTTTTTCGAGTATGGCGACGCTCAAAAGATTTATGGAACAGACCTTTTCCGGAAACGCGTTTTATCACTGCACGCGATACTTATTACAGTATTTTTTTTTTTTTTTTTTTTTAGGAAAATCCTTATTAAAATTAGTAAAGTCATTTTGGCCTCAGTAAGAGTAGGCAGATCAGAATGTTTGGTCACGGTTCATCACCCCGCAGAAGGTATATTATTTAAGAAGTTGAGAGGTCTTGCTTAAACATAAATTTTACTTTTAAAGATGTGTTTTTTCGCAAACAACTCAACAATGTACAACAACCTGCTATGTAGATTAAAACCTATAATATTCGCCAAACTAATACAATAAAGCCCTAAAGTATTTAACAATATGTATTTTTAAAAATAGAACATTTTTCTGACAGAGAACAGATCAGAGAAAACTGGCGTCGACGAATTTAAAAATGATTATTTTAAGGTTTGAAATATCAAGGATGTGCTTTTTGGCAGACTACCAACTAACTAAAGTAACAAGTTCAGAGGACTTATCTTATCCATTATTTTAAAGATTTGTCGGATAAAGAACTAATTCGCATATTTAAACCCTTCAAGCGTATGAAGATTTTTTGTGTGTGCGCGAAGATCTTTAAATCATTGGAGAAAATAGCTGGCAAAGAAACATCGGACAAGTTCATAGGTAATCATTTCACTTTTTGTATTTAATTGTTGTTTAAATAATTATTGTTAAAGCGTTTACAGGAAAAGCAATTTTCCAACTGCATGTGATAGTTTTATAAGACTATTTCTATTCATTAAGGTATTTGATTTTTGTTTGTAAAAGAGACTTTTTATCTGAATAAATACGGAATTTTTTTCATAAAGGAACAAGACTGACATCATTGGCCATGTTAAATCGTCCATTTCTTTTAAGAGGGAAAGCGGCCGAAAGTGTCTCACGTACGGCTGTAGAAGAACAAAGCTGTCAATTTTGACGCGTAATCGGTGTCAGAGCCCGTATTTTCTTGATTCGACAATGCATGTTCTAAGGGGTTTTAAAAAACAACGGGATTTCACGTTCATTGTTCGTCGCAGTCACTTTCCACGTAGTCCCGTCCCGCATTGCTGATCAGGGTCGTAAAGGTAGTCGCTCTTATTTGTTTCTCCCTGCGATAAAAGCATCCGTTCATTTTCCTGTTTTCATTTTTCGACCCAGAAAAGCATTGCGGAATTATACATCATGATTTTGGGAAAGACGGTAATGCGAAATCATTTGACATCGATGAAAGAAACAAATGGTCCACAGCAACCTCACACCGTCTCTATAAATAAAGTTCTTGAGCAAACTATCAAACCGTTTCCATTAATGTTAAGCTATGTAATAAAATTAAACGATTTGTACTCAAAATTGTCCTGCGGGATAATTTGGGTAAAATAGAGATGCGATATATTATAAAAAACAAATAAAAAACGGCCCAGTTTATCTGGAGGCGAGGTCAGCAGAATTGGTGTTTGTAAGAGGATTCTTTGGTATGAATGGGATGCCGTAGATGCGGTTTTTTTTCAAATCCCAAAAGATAATCGTTCATCCTAGAAATGAACTCCTAGAAACTGATGGACCGAATGTGGCCGCTTTGTCCCTTTCCCTCCACATTGGATCTCCTACTTATCCAGAAAGAATGGAGAACAAACGTGAAAATGATTCAATTGAGATAATTAAAAGTTAGCACATTTTTAACTTCAGACATCTCAATTCCCCCCTTAGATAAAAGCTGCTCTTTCCACTTTACGATTATGATCCTCTTATTTTTAACTCCAAAAGGTATCCTTCGGTATTTCAGAAAGCCCTCCGTAAAGCATAATTATTTCTATGTTACATTAAGCCTGAACAAAAGAGAAGGGATTTATTTTTTCATCTTTCAAAAATAATTGTTTAAAAATCTCATTAACAAACCAAACCATTTCTGGTACGCTGTAACTGTCGTTCAAGATACCAAAACCGGTAGAAATAAAACATTTGCAATGTTTTAGATCCATTTATTTATCTTCCTTACAACATTATACATAAAAACCTGTTGTTAGGGTTCATCATGGGCTTGCAAATCGGTGAACAAATGTTGAACCGGGACAGGATCACTTACTGGGTCTGTCGGGTATTTGGATTAGTCAAACGCATTTCGTATCTTAGTTTAGACTTTAGTTATGTTTTATCGGTATTATATATTTATTAATTTTATTGTACAAGGCCTATATTTTTTCTGTGTATCACTTTTCTACTTATACGGGAAGTACCATAAAATTTTAATAGTTTGGCTACCCCTTCTAAAGCGATTAATAGAAAATAGCATTTTCAAATTTTTCTTCTACTTGCTACTTAAATCCCATCTATTTATCGTATTTCACTATTCTAGCTATTCGGAAGTACGTTATAATTTTAATGATCAGTGAGTCAGCGGTTGCAGCGGTCAAAATGCAAATTTTGAAATTTTCTCCTTTCGAAAAGGCAAACTATTAAGCGCTCAAATTTTTTCAATATTCTTAGCGACCATGTTTCAAATTTTAACAGTCCATCTCTGTAAGAGGAAACAGGGAGAGGGTGAGAAAAACCGGGTGAACTGATTCGAATAAAGATACCCATGGCAGCTTGCTGGAACTTAGCCAGTGTGCAGGGCGCTCAGATTTAAAGTTGAACTGGCTTATCATATTTCAATGGTTTTTCGATAAATTTTGTAGTCTATAGAATGAAGTATAATCTAGTCGTTATTGTTCAATTTGGCCTGCCTATTCTCGCTAGTTTGGATGCTCGTTTTTTCATTTCGCCGATTTTTATGTTCACATTTCACAAATATAAGAAAGGGACTAGCCAGACTATGTAAAATAACAAACAAACCATTTTAGATGAGAAGGCAAAACAAAGGGAGCAGGCGGAGGATAATCGGATCGGAAAGGGTCAAACCTATATTCTGTAAATAAAGAACGTTTTCCCACAGACGGAACCACTAGAGTAGTAAGTACTTACTATGTGAACTTCACACCAAAACATCCCACACGTCCAAAATAATCAAATAGCCATAGGACTCCATAATCCCTTTATAAATCGATTGAATGTTCACTATTTTGCCCTACGAGCGGAAACTTCGACAATATGCCCCCTGTCTAAATGTGTGATGGATATTGAAAAGAATTCGATACCCTTTCGTTCCGCAACCCTTATAGAGTTTCCTAACCGTATTAGCCCGAGGGGGTGAAAAAGTTCTGCTGACGTCTCCTATAATCTACATCAAACCGCAAAGCTTAATCATCTCTAGGTAGGCCAGTGTGATTCATTAAATTGGTACTTTCAACTAAACGGTATCAATAAAGATTTCTAGTTTCAACGAGCACAAGCCGCCGATTACTACCGAATAGCATGACTTTTTTCTTCCAGAAGGCATGGAATAATTTATTTATACTAATGGAGTAAATAAAAACAAAATTAATTAATAATAATACATACAATAATTGTGGGACCAAAATGGCCGACTGTTTAGGGTATTCGGTTCGTATTTCCTACAATATGGTTTTTTGGATCGAATCTCGCCTAGGTCCATGATTTTTTTTTGTTTTTAAAGTTGTTTGAAGTGGTTTAACCCATCGACCACGACACCCAACGGTAGGACCTTAAGCCCTTCTACATAACGGGAATTAATTTAACTGTACTTTATTAAAATATACAACCGAACTACAGGATCTTTACACCACGATCACAATAAGAAATCTCAAAATAAACACTTTTTTAACCAATTTACTGTAATCACGAAATCGCTGTATCGTGTTAAATGGCTTATTCCCCATTAAGATGGTAAGAATTACGCTAGGTGTTCACATGCTTAATGTCCTAACGTCTTCATATACGTTGTACATAAGTTTTATCCTTGTTCTTAAATCAAGATTAATTATTTTTCTTTTTTTAAATGTTAAACATAAGTAAAAAGACAAGAAAGAGACAGTAGATTATCTGTTTTATACAAATAAACAGATAAGTTATCAAACAATCCTCACATTTTTTGTACTTTTCAAGACAATCTGTCATTTTCCTGAAGGACAACATCAAAACATTTTAGACAATATATAGGCAGAGTCTATTAAAATGTCATTCATTGTTTTAGCACAAATATATTTTAGAAAAATTTTGTTCCCTAGTAAAAAGCACAATGGTCGGTTACAAAGTTTATATTCATAATTTTGTACGATCATATTCCCAAATTATTTTTATGCTTTAAATAAAGAGAACAATACTTTATCTAGAGGACATTTTATACCTGTGTAGTACACGTAAGTACAATTACATTAGTTTTTACAAAGAATAAATTTAGCTGTTAGCACAAAACAACCCTTTCAGAAGAGACTATTTTCCTTTAAATAAAAAAAATATTTCCCATTAAAAAAATGTATTTCTTTAATGGAAAAACTAAATCCTAAGATGCGATTCTCACTAATTGGTAAAACAATGTTGAAATTATTAAAGGGATCCTAAGGGGCTCTTAATGCTTTTATTGGATTTTTTTTCGTTTCAATTAAATTTAGGAAAATTAAAACTCTGTAATAAAGACCAAATAAAAGTGTAACCGGAGAAAAGAAAAAGGGGTTGGAGAGCTTGTTTGGAGGGAGAGGGGGCTGTTACCCAAGGTAATAGCATCCCCTTGAAAGAAGGGGAATAAAAAAAAAACTTTTAATGCTCTTTTTAACCTGCGTTGAGCAGCTCAATTACGGCTTGGGAAAAAGCCGACTTTTACAGCGTAAAAATCTATTAGCACGATTGAAATGTGAAAATCAAAGGGTTTTTTTCTCCAGACACTCAGAAAGTCCTTTGGAATCGAACCGCCTGTTCGATTTAAGAACAATCTTTATCAATTTACTCTGTGCCAAATCAATATTAATACTTGCAGGCGGAAACATGAAAATAGTCACGTAAGTTATGTAACATTCTCAAAAAACCTAATTGAAATTGTAATAAATAAGGTACATAAGTCAATAGGCACATACAGAAAATTTAATTTATTTAGGCCAAATTAACATTATCCTATTTATGTTGAATAACAATTGTGTATAGCGTAACCATATTCTCTCTACAAATTAACCATTCTCTCTTTCAAATTAACCCTTCATAATTTCAAATACCCTTTTTTTTTAAATTAAACTGCTTTAACTTCAAAAAAACTTTTGTTAATTTCAAATTAATTCTTCCTTTAAAACATTAAAAAATGTAGATGTTATGATATATAAACATGTACAGTAAAATTGCTTTATATTTGCAATTTTGTAATTGGACTGTTGTAAAACCAGATGAAATTAATTCAAATTAAAATTACGAGTTATCAAAAAGTAAACATAAATTCCAATTAATTGTTTTTTTAACCTACGGTTTCGGTTGAAATGAAAAAATTAGTGTCACGAGACGGATTGGAGCCCACGACCTTCGGCTCAATGGTCAAATCACTTGAGGTATCGCGACTTCACGGTAGCTCAAGAAGTCAGAGCAGCGAAGGTTGTATGTTCGAATCCCGCTTGTGGCAATAACATTTTTATCTCTACCAAGACAGATAAAAATAATATTTAAATGAAATAATACGGACAATTAACAACCGCTAAATATATACGGATTACGAAATTTGAATACTAATGCTTTGTTGTTTTTAATTGAGATAAGAAATATTGACTTAAATATAAAAAAAATCATTACTCTGTTAATTCTATTTTTTTAATTTGAAATAATTGGTTTGCACATAATTATCATCTTATATTCTATTAATAATTATATCTTAAACATCTCTGGAATTAATAAACGAATCACGCGATTAAGAACAGGCCGTGCGAGGTTGACGATTACTTTAGTGCCAAAGCCTGCGTATGTATCCTGCATGCGAAAGGTTGCTAATAGTTTCTCACCTAATTAAAGGGAGCTAATCCTTGGCTCCATATGGAACTCAGAAAAACCACCCGATATGAGAATTGTGCACGAGCATGGCAGCGAGCACCTCGGCCGCTGTTCTGATTATTCAAGGAAACAGGGTTGTTATCAAGTTGACAAGAGAGATTTTTTTACAGTGTATATTTTTATTTTTTTATAACTGGCACGTTGTTTAACTATTGAAGTTTTGGCCATTTAAAAAATTCTATATTGACCGAAACAAAAAGTAAAGTAAGTAAAATGTCCGTAGAGTATGGCGGGTTTGATAAAATTACTTAATTCAGATTAGTTAAAAATAGTTTAATCCTTAAAACAAGGTGAGGCTGTGAAAGACTACACGTTTTCTAGTTGAAGGTCTTAATGGGAGCTGTTCACAGTACAGGTTCTCTAGTAACCAACGTTTGCCCTTGTAGTAAAAGCTCCGAAGACCTACCTATCCCACCACTTGAACGTTTTTTCGTGCGTTTGTTGTTTTGGAACAAACGGGGCTCCACGACCAAGTTGGTAATGAGCATTTTTGCGGACTATGTTTTGGTATGTGGTCCATCCATTTATTACCAATCTATGAATAAATGGGTTGTAAGAGTGACGACTGAGGAGTGAAGAGTAAATTGAAAAAAGATCCGCCAAATTCCTTTTGTAGCGTTCATGTGTCCATGTAGGGTACTTTTGGATGAACCCAAGTCTTTTCTAATGGTTGCATGGGAAACATTTAACATCTTTCCTAGTTCTCAGGTCGTCAATAAGGATCGTCGCCAACCTCAGAAGGACAAAAGACGTATCATTTTCCATATCAAAATTTCCGTTAGACTAAACTAAAATTGACAGCGTTAGTACCAATCACTGCGCTCAAATTTTCGGTTGCTACCGTTGCATTGTTTCCTTTTTGGAATTCATCAAGTAGACAATGCCTTAAATGCGTTTCATCCAAACATCGAATTACCTATTAAATTATTCGACACCACTAAAGAAATTGAAAACAGAAACTGAGGCTAAATAAAATCTTTTAATTTAGGAAATAAGCAAGCATAAATGTATGAGAAAATAATATACACAAAAAAGTACATATTGACCTAATTAATCCTTGTTCTATAAGACATCATATCACCTCCAGCGAATAATGGAGGAATATCGAATAATCCACCACCAAGAAATTTAATGCTTTCTAAACAGCAAAGAATGTATTTAACAATGAGTGAGAATATTGAAGGATTTGGAAAAGGAAAGGAACTTGATTGCTTGGGTGCTGAAATTACCTAGCTGTTGACAGTACGTAGACAGAACCTCGGTGGCTGGACGCATTAAGACCGAGTCTGAACCTGAGTGCTTACTAGAGGCCTGGCAGTAACACACTGTTAAAGTAAAAAAGCTGGAATTGCTGTTTTCTGCAACAAGTGATGCAAGTGCAACTCAACTCTGTATATATGTGTGAATCAAACATCATATATTTCATATTTATTTATATTTATTTCATTAGATAAAAATAGCTTAAGAAAACGGTCGTCTTTGTAATAAAATCGTGAATCAACTTCCGGTGTAAATATAACGGAAAGACTGCCACAATAAAATCACTCCGGTCAAATTGAATAAACGTTAAAACCTGACTATTTGCGCTTTCTCAGATATTTTACATAACGACCTTTTGTCACGGAAGGGAAAGGCAACCGGGCAAAAGTAAGTTACTTTCACGAAAGCCGGCTCCGGGGGGGGTGTTCCTATTACCGGTCGGACGAGGGGACAAAATGGCATTTAAGTTCTCGCGGCTTGACTAACATTGGTCTGCGGCGCCACCACACTGTCGCTTCTAGCTTCTACCGGGGTTATTTAAGATTAATTGCTTAAAATAATTTGATCCTCGAGTGTAGAATATATTCCTACATAGTGTCGGGCTTTGTTAGGTCTTTTAAAATAGAAAAGTAAGTAAAATCTGACTTGAAACGCACTAATGGCCATAAATATTTAACTTCTATTTCTCAAGGATTTATGTCATGAAATGTAATTTAAACCGACTTCAGACGTCTCGAAAAAACATTATTTAAATATCCTTCCGAGTCTGAAATGAGGATCATAATGAGGAACATAACTTCAATTGCATAACGGACGTACGCCGTTAAAGAAACGACTTCGTCCTAAAGCTAATATTTATTTTCATGGAATGTTCTTCCTGAAAGTTCTCTACAACCTGGGTTAAAGCGTGTAATTTCCTCCTCGTTAACCATTACGCGAAAAACTAAAACGATTTAATTGCAGTCCGGCTCGAGGTTTCGCCCCCTGCGTAATAAGCCGCCCAGATAAGGAACGTGATCAAACCTAAAAAAAAGAAAAAAAAAATGGGGAGGAATACGTTCATAACTTTTATGCAATACATTGTTTGCCAATAATTGGAGAATGCATTCTGTAATAATGAAAGCAATTTTTTTGGAAAAAAATTCAAAACCAGGTCCTATCCAAGAAACTTCCAGACTTCAAGAACATCTCACAAGACGGCCTCCCATTAGGCTGCGCATTCTTGGCCCCATCCTTTTGTATCTGTACAGTACTGCTGACATTTATTTACTTCATTATGATCTACACAGATGATGCTGTAATTTTATCTTCTAACCCGAATCCTGCACAACCAATGTCCAGTAGCAAGGAACACTTCATAAGCCGGTGTCGGACGAGAGAGAATTCTCTGTCCAATCCATTATCATTTATGGTGCTGATCTTCCTATACAGCAGTTGTATCTTCGTACCCGAATCCTTTTTAACCTTCTACAAACAAGAATACCTCGAGCTTATCAATGACTGGTAAGAAAAAATGTAGGACATGATGAATGAGGAAAAATTTACACGGTGTAAAAAAAAGACTTGCGCGACCGAGCTACTTCCACTCAAGTCAGATATTTATAACTATCACACTCAGGACTTGAGAGATATAACTTAACGAAGAAGATCTGTTTTTTCCATTAAACCTCAACCAACGCTATAAAGGGCATAAGTACGAACACTTTGGACATAGTGGAATTGGAATTAGTGGAAGCGTGTATTTCCGCCAAGCTATACAATAACCTGTCAAAATAGACTTCCAATCAGAAGTCCTTAGACAAGTTCTCGGCCCTAACTTCAACTTCTCAAATCCACTTTACTCTTTCCCATCCCAAGAGCACGTCCCATTGGTAACGGCGATTTCCAAACGTACTCACCCTTTAATATTAGGGATTTACCAAAATAATTTACTTAAAAAAATTTTTTTTAGAACATCGAATAAACTTTAAATGAAACTAGTTAAAAACAGACCCAGTCAAGTTCTGGTTTATTAGGATTAAAATAACTATTAACTACTTCTGACACAGTACAAACCAGGGAGAAATGGGCGTTTGGACGTTTGATGATTTGGAAATCTGATATGCCTGTCAAAATAATAATTAGATTGTTAAAAGCCAGTCTTTTAAATTTGTATTAATCTTATAAACGATACAACTCAAAACAACAGTTTAGCATAATCACACAACACACACGTTAAATATTAATTAGTGGAAAATAAAAAAGAAACTTTTTTCTTAAGGACTACTTTTGGATTGGTTTAAATTTTACCTGAGAGTGATGAATAAAAAAAAAATTAAAAACAGCCTTTTGATATCACCGTCACTTGATTTTGTCCTAATAAAGACTATAAATACTTTGAGCTTGAAGGTGCGGGGAGTTTAAACGGAGATATTAGAAGATTCAATCATTTTTGTTTATAGTGCTTACACTAAGTTTGTGTTACAACTGAACTATCTTTTAAAAAAAATGTTAAACAATAAACTAATTCCACCTATATCATTCCTATTGATTCAACCAAATACAAATGGAATTTTTATGTGTATGCTTGTCGTTATTCTGAAATATACATTATACATTTTAACTATTTCTCAGCCTCGATATGATTTTAAATGAATATTTCATTTTTTTTACAGCTAACGACGATTTTACATATTATTTTGACTTAAGAGAGGGGGTTTTCCACTTTGAAAATATTCTAACAATTTATTTATCGTTTACCATTTATCGAGGTCTCATTTAACTGGTTGAACTATTATTTGTACCGCTATCAAGGAAAATGCTACAACTAGATTTTCTCTGTATTAATCCTCAACTGTTAAAAATTGACTGCTTCCGTGGAATATTTGGCTAAAATAATATTCATAAAAATATATAAATAATTCAATTTGGCCGATTTAAAGTATTATTTGAAAACAATTTTACATACCACTTTGTATGTAAGCCCTTATTTTTGAAGTTAACTTTTTTCTTTGTGAGATTTTTTGATAGGGGAAGAGTGACGAACCGGTAATATGGTCGTTTTTGTCAATTTTCGTTTTTACACTTTCTTCTTTACTTAAATCAGATCAAATATATTAACTTGGGTTTAAGATGATATAACAACACACACACACACACACACACACACACACACACTCTCTCACATACATATATTAAATACGTCCTGTAAAATCAGTACTTACGTCAGTCTTATTATTAGGTGTAAAGAAGAACGTTTGAATAATAAAAAATAGTTTCTATTACAGTGTATTTTAAGGGACGTAACAAACCTGTCGTTATTATGTATATAGAACAACTCTACGATCTATATTTCAATTGGCTTTTCTTAGGTTCAATTATTTTTAGTGAGGGGAAATGCATAAATGTTAATTGGCGATAAACTGTGATTATATGTTAATAGAAAATGTGCTATTTTGCAGTTGCCACAGCTTAACATTGTTGTTCTCCAATTAGCCAAGCAGTTTTGAGATCCCATCCTCCCTTGGAATTTTAATTATGAGATGAGCCATAGTCACGGGATTAAGGATAAAAAGTAATTATTAATTCCTAAATTTCGCCAAGTTATTTCTCCTCTAATGCAATTGATAGCCCTTTTGAAACCAGAAGTCGGAAGAAAAGCTTGGGGTGAAGAAATAAGGGCGTAACATCAGGGGAGATGGGCCTCTCGGCCTCTCTTTAATCCGGGCTATACAGTGTTGTTTTGTCCAGATTTATCGTCGATCAAACACGAGTGGAGGCGTTATTGCCTCACATCTCTTTCTCACCCACGACCCGTAACATTTTACACTCAACAATTCCCTTACCGTTTACATAGATTGTTCATGGACGGAGGTTGAGGACATTTAATTGTTTCTATAGCAGTTTCAGTTTATAGGCAGCAGGCCTTTTTCACAAGCCATTAAGCTACTTGACTTTGAATAGCCAGGCTACAAATTACATTTTTTCCTAGAACATAAAACTGCGAACTGGCCTAAGCAACAAACGTGTCAAAGGGGAAACAAACCAAAGAAAACAGGCCACTATTTTTCAATGCTTTAATTATACGAACTCCTATTAATGAAAGTTTTTAGTTAAGATAAAAAGTCATTGGCACGAGCGGGATTCGAACCCACGTTCTCCTAGATACGCCGCTGCTCTACCACTTGAGCTATCGTGACCACGATCCACTCGGACACTAACTTCCCATCTCAACCCTTTAACCCCAAAGATCATCTTCAGGGCACTCTCAACACGACATGGCACAATTACACAGAAGACAAACACTTTGAGCCCTGAAGATGATCTCAATAAAAGATCGAAACGTTGGCACGATAAAGAAAATGTTTTTCTGATACCTACATCACACCAGACCGCATCTCACGATATTTGAATAATTATCCGTTAACGGTCACTAATCTCCACACCTTTCTTGTAATTTACATCATTAAAGACTTTGAGGGTTCACAACAGCAGAGGTTATATAAACCTTCAGGGTGCCGGTCTTTTTGAAGAAAAAATTGCAAGTATAGCCCTGCATTCGAACCCGGGACGTTCACCTTACAGTGATGAGCGCCGTGTCAACGAATAAATCTTGCGGCCACCGACGCCCCATTTTATTGTTATTATTGAAAAAGTTGCCTATTACTATTTAACCGAATTAACGTTCCACGTAATAACGTTCTCCATCGATTTACAAAAGACTTGCCAAATTCAGTTTCATACTAAAAACAACCAATTTCTTAAAGTCGTTTGAAAATATAAATATAATTGATATAAGTTTAAGCAAATGTTATTATTATCATTAATCATCTCATTTTTATCATTAATATAATTGATAATTATCTAGTTTTAATGCATATTTATAATTGTTTCAATTTTGTGTTGAGATTAGTGACCGTTAATAGTTAATTATTCATTGTAAATTGTTTATTTTATTGTCGTGATTATTACCATAAAGATTTCTAAATTTATTTCCAGTTATAACCTTAATACTTTTTGAAATTAATTATTCTTTTTATCTAAGATGTTTGGTTTTGATTAAAATTAGGGTCAAGAGCGGGATTCGAACCCCGGACCTTCGGTCGCTGCTGTTCTAATCACTTGACCTATCGTGACTTCGATCCGGATACCAACACCTCATCGAAATCCACAACCGTTCGAATTTTCCCACCTGTTTCCATATTGGTGTCAGAGGGCATCGAAGTCAAGATAGCTCAAGTCGTTAGAGCAGCAGCGTATTCAGACGAAGGTCGTGGGTTCGAATCCCGCCCGTGACACCATTTTTCATCACAACCAAAAACATTAGGCATGTCATATATTTTACTATTACACATATTTTACTGCATTATTTCGTCATTTGAAATTTGTATTCAAAAATAATAAAAGTAATACAAATCAAACAAAAAGACGTACAAAACTGAACATAAGAAAAACCAAAAGCTCATATAATTCAAATTTAGAGTACAAAGTTTCTACTTTTTGCAGAATGCAAGTCTGACATAGTTTCCTGACATATTTTACTTCAGTTTCCGTATTTTGTTTGCGTAAAGCTAAACACGCTATTTATACTGGTTTAACGAAAAATACGGTATGAAAAATATTAAATAAAGAGGACTTTATGAAATAAAATTATGGAAGTTCAAATTATTCTCAAAAGGTAAATGTTTGGAATATAACTGAGATTGACAATTTGGACAAATTACTTTTTTAGTCCAATATAACATGTAGGGTAAATTTTAGAAGTTTTGACATCTGGTCACGGGTCACGCTACATATTGACAGTCTGCTTGCACCAATTTCACGCCCGTGTAGCGATGTGAAGTGAAAAGAAAATTTTGTTTGTTATCGTTAAAATCGTAGAGATAAATGTGTTGTGTAATTCAGCTCTTACCACGATTAGAGGACTATTTTTAAGAATAATTTTTTGGGTATGCAAAAAGATAAGAGCCCCCCCCCCTCTAGTGAGTCGATTCAATGACATAAAACCCGAACGGCCTCTGGAGGGAGGTAATGAAGAGGGAGTTCAACACCCTGGGGTCACTCACTCCGTTTTTGATTCGCAACAGTTTTTGCCTTGGATCATTACCACTTCTTTTCGCGTTTCAGCCGGGTTTGAGCACGCGAAAACCACTTGCGATTCGCACTGCTTTTCGAGAAACGGAGACCATGACAATCGGCCGCAGAAACACGGTCCCGTCCATTGGAAAACGAGAGGGTCGATTTCAACATTGGCGGCGACACTTCGTCGCGGTACAAACCTCCGACTGGGGGCTTCACATTTGCATATTATTAAGACCAGGAGAGACAAACAACTTTTATCCTTTTAAGACGACAATTAACAAGATATTTGCAAGGGAAGATGTACTCGGTTTTGTTGTTGAACTCGATGTTTTATGCATACACGGTGTTAACAACATTCCCTTTTGAC
Organism: Cimex hemipterus; assembly: GCA_039619505.1. Taxonomy (NCBI): domain Eukaryota; kingdom Metazoa; phylum Arthropoda; class Insecta; order Hemiptera; family Cimicidae; genus Cimex; species Cimex hemipterus. Next base: position 1,774,570 of record CM077105.1, on the reverse strand, counting down.
ATCTTCCCAATATTAAGTTAAAGACCTCCATTCTAAACTTTAAGACGGTAGTAGATAACAGATAGTCAAAACCACTTAGATAACATCATCGTCAATATTATAGATCAAACCATTTTCCTAAACACAACCTAAAAGCCAATGCATCACTACTTATTTATTTACAGTTTCCCAATTACGAATGCACAGAATAAACGTATTAATTTCAACCGTATTTGCTTAGTGGTAATCATTTTTAACCTTTGTGAACGACAAATCAAATGGTTAGCTTTTACATTAGTCCGACCATCATTAATTGTAATTATGCCAATTTGATGGTCGATGTTGTGGTCATAGGTGGGGTGGTTCTTAATCCAAAAACAATTCTGTTTAGAATTAAATTTCCATTTTGCTTTGTTTGCTTAAAGTTATAATTTAAAAAGTGAATGAATCTTATAGGGTTTTGAATTGGCCTTCTATTGATGTAATCAAATTTCAGCAGCAGGCTTAACATTTCAGGAAAAAGGGGATCTTTATGGAACTTAATTGCGAAAAGTTAAACTAACCTGAAGAATGAAATATCCCGACTACAACTGAGAATCAGGCTTTGGAAAATAGGAGCTTTTTAATTCAATTCGACATGTAGAACAACCTCCTGAAATAGTGAGGTCTGTTTACGGTACACCCTTGTAGAAACATCCTAATCATTTGTAGTTTTGTTAATTTCCTATCCACTTCGTCTGTACATCCTCGCAGTTTTAGCAAACTAGCCTGATTGGAAATACTAGGTTGTTTGAACTGTTTATATTCCTAGTATAATTTTGCTTACATAATATGCAGAGATTAGTGACCGTTAATCGATAATTTTCAGATTTCGTGAGATGCGCCCTGGTGTGATATATATGATACAAAATATATTTTATATTCAAGGATAAATTCACTTTTCCACGTCCTAAATGTATTTGTTAAATGTAAACAAAGTTTGTAAATTCCAGGCCGTGAAGACGATCTCAATAAAGATCGAAACGTTGGCACGACAAAGAAAATGTTTTTCTGAAACCTACATCACACCAGACCGCATCTCACGATATCTGCATAATTATTGCATATATAGTATTCATTTAGAACATATTGATTTAATTAAGAGGTGATGTATGCTTTGAAATATTGATTTAGAAATACTGACAGAACTTCCAGAGTATACCCAATACAATTGTTTATACAGTGACGTTTCAGAAATTTTACTTCCTTTTACAAGGTGGAACTTGAACGCTCTTGTTTTACATATTAATTGGAATAATATAGATGTTACTCGGGAGAGCAGAATTAGTGCAATTCTTTTCGGATTATCTTTGGAATATTTAAAACAATTAAAGCGACTCGATTCGAAAACGAAAAGAAACTGTAAAAATAACCTTAAATAATGTTTACATTTTAATTGAAATACTAGGGTATGGTAAAAAAAATTAAATGGGCACTCTCAACACGACATGGAACAATTACACAGAAGACAAACGCTTTCAGCCCTGAAGATGATCTCAATAAAAGATCGAAACGTTGGCACGACAAAGAAAATGTTTTTCTGATACCTGAAAACAGACTGCATTCCCAAAACAACGAAAAATATTGATTCCGTTAATTAGTCAATAAAATAAAGCAAAAAATTACGCAATTATATTTTATTAATTTTTCAAGGGTTTAGTTGATCAAGAAAGATAGATCCGAGTAAAACTAACTTCCAATTTTTATTTGTTCTAAAAAAACATATTTCGGTTGCTTTTTTAATTGGATTAGCCGTAAAGCGTGTTTGTGAACAATCGATCTGCTCCTTGTTTTTAAAACTTTGCCCTAAATCAACACAGTAATCTAATATTCTACCGTGCTTGATATTCATGTGTTATGTAGGGATAAGCTTAATTGCGTATTGAGAACAAAACTGTATAATTTATTGAATTTCCTGATGTTCTTTCACGCCAGTCGTACTATTTTGTAATTTACGTTTCTCTACATTTGTCAAATAAAAAAATAATAATAAAATAAAATAATCTCCCTTTAACCAATAATAAATAAATTCAGTTTTGCATTTTTCTTTTTTGTTGTTATTGTTTTCTTCAAGCTTATTTTACGACTCATAGTGTTAAATATTCGCAATTTTGGAAACTGTGGGAAATTGAAGTAAAAACGGAAAGGCTATTATAAAAGATAAGATAATGATTTATTTGTTTAAACAAGTGGTTTATAGCAATTGCCAAAACAAAGACAAATAGAAACATGATAAGATAATAAATACATTTCTTTCTGTATTCGTTAATCATGAAGGGAAGTTCATTAGCGTTAATCTATTTGTATTTTCCTTATACATTGGATTTCGAAATCTTGAAAACTATACATGAGTGAGTGTGAAAATTTTATTAATTTGCAATGATGCCTACATTGATTGGGTTTTAAAGTAAATAACAAACTTTAATTTTACGTAAATTATATTTCATAGCGTTTTCTACCGGCAATCGACGGAAAATATTACCAAAACCAATAATTTCATTAATTCACATTCCCCTTCTTATGCTTGACATAATAAAGTTTCTGTGGGGAAAAGTGAATTATGGCTTGATCCCATTTCATTGGTAACAAATGCCTGTCTTGTTATCAAGTTTATACCAGAAGTGGTTTTAAATAAGAATTTCTCAAAGCCAATGAAGACAACACCAATAAAAAACCCTTATTCTCCTTTCTAGTTATATGATTTATCCATTAAAAGTCATAATAATTCATATCCATAAAGAAAAAACATTCACAAAACTTACAAATAATTATAAATATTTATATTGTTATTTGTACATTCAAAATTGTTAATAACGATCACAAATTGACATTTCACTTTTCTTTTGCTATAAACGTATTAACGGGTTATGAGAATTCCAAAGTGACTTGGGCTTCAAGTATGCCCACAAATCAAAATTTAAATAGGAAAAGAAATAAAATAAAAGTTTGGAACATAAAAAATTGCTTTTATTATAAAAATAAAATAAAATAAAATACTACTCTGAACTGAAATGAAAAGAATGAAACCACAGGAAAAATGAACTTATTTGCTTCTCTTAGCATAAATAAAATATACAAGGCTCTTTTAAAAAAACTATTACAATAATTCTATCAAACAAAAGTTATCTATTTTTTTATGAAAGGAGCGGGCGCACTCCCAGAAGATGGAAAGGAAAATGATTTTCTTTTCACAGGAAAAAAAGGAATAGACTCACCGGACGTAGCAAGTACTTTCATGGAGCTCCAAACTCGGAATATCCTTTTGTTTTTATTTTCTTGCAACGCCCTATCGATAGGGAACCCGATGGATCGTGGAAGCGATTGGAATGCGCATCTGAGATTTGTTTATTTAAATTGGTGAAATGGTTTTTTTTTTTACATATGAAACTTGGTCTTTACAAACGCGTGCGTAGTTTTAATTTGTTTAGATCTCCTCTTATATATTATATATATATATATATATATATATATATATATATATATATAAACCCGTCCTTGCTGACTGCGCATAATTTAATTTGCCTGGCATAATGATGTCAATTTTTAACATAAAATTTAACCAAAAAATAAAGAATTTCCGTACTCCATTAACGGGATAATGTACGTTTAATATTTATACAATTAAAGGAAATATTAAACTGAGTTCTGTGGTGTTTACTGACTGTTAGTTAATGATTATTTGGGAGTCCTGAGATGCGGTCTGGTGTGACGTAGGTTTTAGAAAAAACAATTCTCTATCGTGCCAACGTTTCGATCTTGTGTCCGTGTAGATGCGTCAACACAAACACTTTTAGCCCTGAAGATGATTTCAACAAAAATTCTCTCTCTCTCTCTCTCCTCTCTCTCTCTCTCACACACACAGACAGAGATTAAAAAAATTACTAAATTGTTTTATCCATCCATTTTATTCCCAACAGTGCTTTGACTTTTCACTGGTTTGCTGACCTTACTCCCCGAACCATACTTACTCATTGTACTACTTGATTGCATACTATTATCATTACAAGTATTCAGTGTGTTGATTACATGACCCCAATTTATACCATTTTTCATCGTACGTATTTGCATATATTGCATGTATAATTATGATGTGGGTTGTACAAAACAATCTTTTTATGTATGCATATATGTTTAGTGACCATTCCTTGATGATTATTTGGAGGTCGTGAGATGCGTGTGACCATTGGTTTTATAAAAACATTTTCTTTATCGTGCCAACGTTTCGACATTTCTTGAGATCATCTTCTGGGCCCGGGATTTATAAGCATTATTTGCGTTACAAATCCACGGAGTATGTGAAAAAATTATTTTATACGATGCTAGAAATTTTAGATGAAAAATAAATAAATAGAATGAATTTATACAATTCTAAAAAATTTAGATTAAAAAGATACATAAAATGAATTTATACAATGCTAAAAATTTTAGATTCAATCAAAGTATTTGCACCCACTCAAAGTGTTTGTTTTCCGTGTAGAGATGTCATTCTTGTCTGTTAAAACATCAATATCTCACTGGCACTCTCAACACGACAGACAAGAATGACACCTCTACACGGAAAACAAATACTTTGAGTGAATACAAATAATTTGATTGAATCTGAAATTTTCTAACATTGTATTAATTCATTGTTCCACATCCTACGTGTATTTGTAAAATGTGTGTAACTATATTTATAAATCCTAGGCCATGAAGATGATCCCAATTAAGATCGAAACGTTGGTAGGATAAAGAAATTGTTTTTCTAAAACCTACATCACACTAGACCGCATCTCACGACCTCCAAATAATTATTAATGTAAATTACCATTGCAGTGCTCTATCAACTGATTACAAAAAGAAACGAACGTTCTACGTATAAATAAAATTGAAACAATACTGATACGCTGAGGACTTTTTCTTAAAAGTCTTCAATTAAAATAATACTATATCCTGATTTTACTCTTGTTATATATTTTAACTGAGCGAATTTTATCCAGAAAATGGTTTTTGATGATGCTGACATCAAGCACGCAGTATTATAATGTGGCAGATAAACTCGTCCGATGACGTAATCAGCTCAGAGTTGATCAAAATTCAAGGTGAAGCTCAAAACTTGGTCCTTTATTATAAAATTAAGTAAATTTTATCTACACAGACGGCAAATCTTTACAGTTTGTTTCGACGTAATTTACCGGCTAGAGAGAAAAAGATCGAGTGAGATGGTCTATCTGTTCTAATCCTCTTAATATTGTTGGGATTATAAAATCAGGGTTAAAGAGAATCCCAGGATGCTTGCCTTCTTTTACAGCATGTGTGGCTTAGTTGATTGAGTGCGCGATAAAGACCACGTGATGGAAACCTAGGATAGTAGAAAGAAATAGAGAAAAAGAAAGATACATAGATTGATAGCGCGATAAAGACTATGCAAGAGGAAACCAAGAACATAGAAGATAGAGAGAAAGTAGAGGAGGTAGAGAAATATTGCCGGCACGGTAAAGAGAGGAAGAATATATGAACAACAGAACGAGAAGACATTGTGAGGAAGCTTGCTTAATTTTCTAGTATGTGATTAAGAGCAGATAGAGGTGGAAAGATTGAGGCATAGAGATAGATAGATAGATAGATAGATAAATAGAGAGAGAGAGAGAGTGCGTGTGCGTGTGTTTGTTTGTGAGAGAGAGTGAACAATATAAAAAAGAACAAATGATTTTCCTCTTTCTGCATAACTCTGTAAAAGACGTCATAACAAGCAGAACGTCCGGGTCAAAATATTATTTGTATCTCTTTTCACTGTGCTCAGGACGGACTTTTATCATTTTGCCGCATTGGCCAGAAGTCTCTGGAGACGTTCGGGGAAGGGTATTCCATTATCTGAAGGCCGACGGGAAAAGCCCAATAAACTTCGCCGCTGATTTCGAAGAGTGAAGGCCTCGGCCGGCTGCCAAACACGTGTAACAATCAAAACCAGCCTGATCCCCGAGGGTAATGGGAAGTTTATGCATCGATTTATCTATCCGCCTTCCTCACGGGAAAGACAAGTAAATTACAGGTGGGTTTAATAGGGCACTCAGAAGTTGTGAATTTTCTTTTCAAACGTGATCATTACACGGCCTCTTATTAGAGATAGATAGAGAAAAAATTGAAAAAACAAAAAAACAAAAAAAACACGAAAACCTCAACTTTACTAGTCAGGTCTCGTTTCGATTCGGTTGTATTTTTTCGTCGAAACCTCCCAATTTCCCCATTACTATTGGGTTGTCCGGAAAATAATGCAGGATTTTAAGTTTTCATTAAAAAAATCTATATAAAATATTCTGTTTACGTTTACAGGATTACTCA
>CM077105.1:1755560-1768221 GCA_039619505.1 Cimex hemipterus | reverse complement strand
CACATAATATTCAAAAATCAAACGGAACTGGAAAATGCATTTATTGATTTTATCAATTCTAAAAATTCTGAATTCTACTCAGACGGAATTAATAAGTTACCAACATGTTGGGAGAAATGTATTGAGAGTATGGGAAATTATTTTGATTAAAGAACATTGCTTTAAAGTAACTAGTTTCTTTTTTTTTTGTTTAATACCAAAATCCTGCATTATTTTCCGGACAACCCAATATATTATTGATTTAATTTAATTAATTTATTTTTTGGGGACATCTGTTTGTAAGAGATGTCACATATATATTTTACTTTTGTTACATTTTAATTATTTGTTTGATTTGTTGAATTTCGCAAGATAACGAAATATCTTGTCTAAAGCGTCATCAATTTTACAATGGTTAACTCGGTAATTTTCAGGGATTTATTGCACCATCATAGTCAGCAGGAGAGAGAGAGTGAGAGAGTATGTTTTACAACCTGTGGTATAAGTAATATATTTCATTAATTCTGGCGAAAAACAATTTTGAAACGAGTCAAAATTGTTGGCCCAAAAGACGTAAAAAAAATTCAATCGAGTGTGATTACACCTATGATAATAATTTATACTCCACATGTTCCTCTTTGAGAATGTGTTTATTTTATAGGGCTATAAAGGTGCGTTTACGTGTTTTATTTACCGCTGTAACGAAGATGATTAAATTGTCATTTACAGCCGACAGGACATTTTATGTCAACCGCGTCTTCATCCCGGTCCGCCTACTGGGGATAATAAAAGATAAAACTTCAATAATAAAGACTTTACATACTTGGATTTGTCCCTAAATTAATAAACAAATGATGAGACGAAAATACTGCGAGATTGCACTACATGTTTTGTCATTATTAATTAATATAATTTTGCAAATGTTTCCCCGATATTGACACCTCTCCAGATATTACGGGCCATTCCGCCCAGATTAATTCTCTTTAGCATAAAATCATAACATGTGTTATCAGTCATGACGTTTATATTTATGACTTACTGATTACTTATAATCTTTGAATCAGCCAATTATCACGGATTTGTCCGAATTCTCCAAAAAAGACTTTATTTGTGATTTGATTAAACTACAACTAACTTTCCAACTATTTTAAGTATATAAGCACATTAAAATCAGGTTTTTTAAATGCCTGGAAGTATTCTCAAGGGAGGAAAGGTTCGATTAAATCCCTGTCATTGGGGATTTGGAGATGGTGGCGTATACAAAGTTTTTATTTATGTTAGAGGGAGATATTAAAAAGGTAGCAGAGATATTACGAGAGAGCCTGGATCGTCGGTTGCACGTCCTAGAATTCCGTTCTATCCTGTTCAAGATCATCCCCGCTTCATATAAAAATATCTGCAACTCAAGGTATAACTGGATAGTCAATTTTTTCTAATTGGGGACTGCATATTTCAGTTCAGTTCAAGTCTTTAGGCCAGGCAAGCTGTATATCATTTTCAAGAAGCCTTTCATAAGGCAAAAGAAGCTAAATGAAAAAATAGTTTGAGGGTTCTCTCAGGGTGCCGGTTTTTTGGGGGGAAAAAAAGCCCGTTTATATACCAGCCTGCATCGGACCGAGACGCCTCCGGTGTCAACTATTATATCACATCTGAAGTTTTTTTAATTATACCGTTTTGCACCTTCAGTGCAGATATTTCAAAAATTCTTTTATATTTTTGATGAGTGTCCAAGTTAGCTTCATTCTTTGGAAAACACGACAGTTTTGATAGCGTATTGTACCGCAGAAAGCGCAGAAAGCGCAGAAAAAAAAAAAAAAAAAAAAAAAAAAACCAGCTAACCGACCAAGACACACGCATACCCCCCACACACCTTTAAGGCTTTATAAAATTAATTTAGCATGACAAACAACTGCCAGATCCAACAATGAAGACGGCGAAATCCCAAAATGCACCTGATAGACTAAAGCAAGAGGGAAGCAGACGGAATTGATCCGCAGCAATAATCACAGCTCTTCACCCCACAGACAACAAGGTGAAATTTTATAAGTTAGAATTATACCTCTGATATAATACGTTATCCAGGTGCAAGTACAGTTGGATTCATTGCGCCTATCAGTAGCCAAATAAAATCTGTTGAAAGCTCTACTGAATTTGTGTTTCGTACTATATGAATCATGCTTCCACCTGCTCAATTAGTGTAATCAAAGATCAGAAACAATTAGTGTACCTCGCTAATAAATCACTGATATTTGAAGCATAATACGTGTCAGATGGTTTTGAACATGACGGTATGACGGTCCTTGATTTGCCTCAATTGTTATGTCCTCTTTAATTTTAAACTGGAAAGAAAACTACCGTCACTATTTTACGATCGTCACGTCCACCTTACTAACAGCCAATGTTTAAAAGGAGGATTAATCGACTGTTGTGGGAAAGGCTGTTATTGCATTGGTAGTTATCCGAACCTGCCACCTCCCCATATTTCAATTGGGACTTCCGGTTCGGGTCAGCGGGACCATTGTGGTTTTATCCGAGTCAAATCAATTCTGCCGAACAAACCGTTTGGCGTGGGGTACTTCGCACTGCAAACAATCGAGCTTTTTAGGCCGTCGCCGGTAAGAAAAATAACTTTTCTGAGGAATTTTTTCCATCATATTCAGTCCCAGTTTTAATTGTACTATATACCTACCTTAAAGCTGTCTCAAAAAATATATTACATCGACTGATTTCATATTTATAAAACCAAGACAAATGCTTATAAAAAATTTTCTAGAAACTTTTAAAAAATACTCACCCACATCTTTAATCACGTTATAATTTACATGCTCCATACATGTCAAGGTTTCAAATGAGAGGGGCATTGTTATGCAAATAATCGAAGGACGCATTATTGTACAAAAAAATATTGCCATCTTTTCAACCTGCGAGTCTTGCACAGGGCGTGCCCTGAGCATAATTATTAATTTTTTTTTAAACATACATTTAAATTACCTAACGTCGAGGAGAAATACGACGGCATAAAGGAAGTCGAACTTAACAGTCATTACATAATCCTATGGGGTAAGCTACTTTCCCGACTTCTCCCTCCAGTGATTCTTTTTATGTAGTTTGCAAATGCTTAACGATCTGAGAGATTATCCGACTGACTTTTCAACTTATGTTCAACGCATAACTTTAAAAATTCAACTTATCATCAATTAACATAAAGGTAGAATCAAAAAAATGAATCAAATACTTCTTCTGAATAAATACATAAAACAAAACCGTCAACCTCCAAGGATAACCGAACTCGTGTAAATTGAGATATCCCAATATTTCAGGAATACCATTGTCGAATCGATTTTACACGGCTTTAGGAGATAATTAAACCCCGGGAATTTCCCATTCAGGCTTCAGAGAAATAGTCCGAAATTCGTTGTTATCAACAACTCATAAATCTGCATATCTTGCGTAACATCTGTCTAATTGCTTTTTCGCCCCCTCAACAATGAATCGTACAAATCGGTGAGCAAATGGAAGACGAAATCGTCAAACTTGGATAAATACCGGCATCTTTCTTAATAATTCTGTAAACTCCCTCTCTCTTTCAACAATCATCGTTACCACTGGGCCTACCTCAATCATTTTAGCCACATACTCCATAGGAAGAAAGGCAAGTACCCTTCGAATTTCCATAGCTCTGATTTTTTTCATATATATCGTAACAATAATAATAATATAATAACAATTTTATATATATGTATATATATACTTTTTTGTCAATTACAAACATCAAAGAAAACTTTATCATAGCTAATATCAAAGAACCAGTACGGTCGCAATCTTTTTAATTTTATCAATGGTTGATTAATTTTGTTAACACATCAAAGCTTCTTAGGTTTATTACATCTCCCATGGAAGTATACGAAAGTTGTTTGATTTCCCATTAGAGGGTAGTAAAGTAAACTTCAGTTTTTTAAATCACAATACAAATGTTTAGCCAGATTTAAAGCCACCTGACCGCAAAAAAAATTTGTAAGCTTCGAATTCGGTTGATCCACACCGTATTTCATGGTGAACCACCCATCGAGCCGGAATCCCTCCCAAGCTGATATATTATAAGAAAGCTACAGCCGAGATGTGACCTTTATTGAATTCGAAACGGTTATGCGTTTTATAAGAGAAACCTCTGAGAACTTTGGAAACATTCGAGAGGGGAATTCATAACGGAAAAATGTAAATTTATAAAAATTCAAAATGCAAAATCGAAATTGATCGGAATTCGTCAAACTGGATCAGTTTTTATAATGCACGAATATTATTTATGCGTAGAAGATTAATGTATTAAGTTGGTGCTATAAACAATTACATTTATTAAGTTACGTGGTCCGCTTCATCAAATAAATTGTTTTCAATTAATTAATCTTTAAGAAGGTTTTGCTTGAGGTAAAAAATTGACAAATGGCAAAAAGGAAGGAAAATTCAAAAGGTGGGGTTGAGATGGGAAGTTAGTGTCCAAGTCGATCGAACAAGATTAGCTCAAGTGGTAGAGTAGCGGAATATTTAACCGAAGGTCGTGGGTTCGAATCCCGCTTATAACACATGACTGTTTATCTCTAAGAAAACCTTAATTAAAGATTAACTAACTGAAAATTATAAACAATAGTTTTTTTAAAGCATTAAAAAATAGACTTTATGGCACTATGGTCCCTAATAACATTTATATGACGAATCGAAAACCTTTCTAGTATAAAGTTTATTTTAAATATGAAAAAAACCTTCAGCCTCTTTTTGACCCGATTTACGAACCTGATCCCGTTTTACGCCGACCTCGCATGTCACTAGTTTAAATTAATAATCAAGCCAGCAAGGAAATAAACGGCCGGACACAATAACATTGCCGTTTTACTCTTCTCTTTTATCCCGTTGGAAATTATTGTATACATTCTGTTGTAAATCAACCGGAAACGTCCGGGTGGTGAAATTTCATTAAGAAATAGCTTACGATTTAAAGCTCTCGAAGCTGTGAAAACTCCTGTTTTCATATTACCCCCTATAAAGTTCGCTGGGTAGAAAACTATATAACACTCGCTGTCGTTTTTTTTTTCTTTTTTTCCACCCAAGAATACGAGACTGAAGGTAAATATAGAATAGGAAGATCATTATGAGAGCTTCAATCTAATAATAAATAAATGTTGACGGCGGTTTATTTCCCTACGTTGTTTTAATTCATCTTTTTAAATTTACTTACAGCTGAGAACTTCGTCTTGGTTAATTAATAATAATCAAATAAGATTTAAAACCTCAGGTTATTAATAATTAATTTCACAAACCGGACCCGATAGAGAACGAGCCAGGATTGAAATGTTTTGGAGCCAATAAGGATTTGAATAGAAACTCCCGTGCCAAACCGGATGGCAATAGACTAAGCACCTTTCATTAAATAGTCATTCAACTTGTTTACAGTTATACACCACTTTCATGGACCCCCACTAAGTAAACTGAGCTTAATTTCTAAAGCACTTAATGATTCGCGTCACTTCGCTGAATGATTTACGCAGTGTATAATATTTCAAGGAAGCACGTACGGTTAGAACGATTTATGGTAATAACCCCATTTGATTACTTATCCCTGATTACTTATAATTTTCTGGGTTGGAAGTTAAACTTTCCCTTAAATTTTATTTAAATATTTAGGTAACAAGGAATGATGAGTTACTTTACATATTCAATAAAAAGTTCGAACTCTGTATACTGGACAATCTGATCCATGGAAAATCTACCAACAACAAAAATATCTTTATCTTACAATATTTTACCATATTTTTCCAGGCTGTTTATTGAAAAATGATGTTTCATATGCAAAGGTTATAAAAAATTTTAAAATATCTTTACCCTATGAGTTAAACTAAATGCGTTATTAGCAACAGATTACTAAAAGTTAACGATTTTGACGACAATTAAAATTGCTATACATGTTAGATATAAAACTGTTGGTCAAATCATGGGCTACGGTGAGAATGGACAGAAAACATTAAATATTAACGACTTAATAACAAATAAGCCCCATAAGTAACTCTTTATTACCAAAGTGTCACAGAGATGCCACCTTGCGGTCTACCAGAACTGTAAATCGTGTTCTATCAGAGTGTGAACAATTAGCGCCGCACAGGTATGGCCTATCCACGAGTCTCAAAGAATTTCTGCAACGTAGCAGTGAAAATTTGAGCAGGCGTGGGTGAATTGTACCGGTGTAATACTAAATAACCAATTGGCGTGACAATTGTTTTTTAATACTGCGAGCAAAAATAATAAGTAATATCTTATTTATTATATTAGTATGAATGTAATGTTTTAAATGTGCTGTTTTAACCTTATCAGCACGTATAGAGATCTAAATATTTTTAAGATTAAACAACATCCCAACAAGTTCCACGGGAACAAAAAGATTGCTAACCCAGCGCCGAGTCTGAATGACGAGTGAAAATTCTTTAACTTAGGAAGGATGAGCTATAAAAAATCCACAGCAGACTAAAAACCATTATGGCTAGCTCGCTAACATCATGATTTTCCAAATAACATATTGATAATGAGTACGCACTAGCTAGGTGTGTTACGGATTCCGCAAAAATTGTTTATAACGAAGGTTCTTTTAAAAATTTCTTTACACACGTACAAAAAGTATGATACCGAAAAGGAACAACTCGAAATTACGGATTTACGAATAATATTTCAACAGAAGTATTTTTATTAAACTACCCTGTCTTCCACAAAGGATTTTACACGAAATGTACGTCTGTCTTTTATATTTCAATTTATGGCAGTTATATTGTTAAACGAACATAAAAAAAAGAGTAGTTCTAAACACTTTTCATTGTAATTCCTTTTACACGTCGACAAGCCTGGTGTTCAACCAAAAGTGAATAAACTTCTGTCGATAATAGCTGCGCGAATTGATTGAGAAGTCGAAAAAGTTCGGTTTTTGAGAACAATCCGTTATGAAAAATATGAATTTTTTAAAAAGCAAAAGATAATAAAAATATATGCTTGCCAAGTTATTCTGTAAGCTTAATGAGTGTTGACTAAGATTGCTTCACCCCGCTTATAGCCTTGAAGTCGCGTTATCTATGTATGGTACAGTCTAGTAAATGGCACTTATTTCGTACTTCACATTGAGAACATTGATAGAATGCCTTGAAACAAGAATTCTATTTTCACAAAATTCCAATGGTAGTTAAAAATGGGCCAAAGAGTTGAGAAATAGTTCTAACATAAAATGATATGAATGTGCCATTTTACACACAAATAATCGAAATACAATACATTCAAGAGGTAAAACTTATAATAAGACATCGATAAAAAAAATTCATTTTCTCAATCATGCTAGTATCGATTATAAAAGCGTCGCTAAGTGAGGGGGAGACGTGACACATCAGAGGAAACATTATCTCTAGTGAACAAGGGAATCGATGTAAGGCGAGTATCTTACAAAGGTAAAATGGAGGTGATATATCTGTAAAAGTGGAAGGAGTTTGTCAGGGTAAGGGAAAGACGTGAAAGGGGCTGGTCCTCCCCTCGTCTTTCCTAGATTCCCTGACCGTAATACCTCAATCTTCCCTATAAAACTACTCCTTTCCTTCACTCCAATCCTTTTACCACGGCCTTCCAACCTTATTAGGTTCAACCGGGCGGAGGCGAACTGAAATATATTTACAGATGGGTTTCATCATGCGTGCTGGGAAAATACATTTTCATTTTTATTTAACGGACGATATTGCTACGTCCAGGGGTAGTGCCGTTAACAGAATGACAAAATACTGCACGCGCGGAAAATAGCTATCGATAGTTATAAATAGGAAATTTTATTAGAATGCTCCTTTTCCTTTGTTTACTCCAAATTTATGATTCATTAGTTTCCCATTATGTCAGACAATTGATTTTTCTTTAATAGTTATTCGGAAATCGAGAGATGCGGTCTGGTGTGACTTAGGTTTTAGAAAAACATTTTCTTTGTCGTGCCAACGTTTCAATCTTTATTGAGATCATCTTCAGAGCCTGGGATTTATAAACACTGTTTAAATTAAACAAATACATGCAGGATGCCAAAAAAAGTCAATTTATACGAGCACAAATTTTTTTAATGTTCAATCAAGTATTTCTACTCACTCAACGTGTTTTCTGCGTAAGTTTGCTATTCTTGCGTGTCGTGTTGAGAGTGCCAATGAGATATTGCTGTTTTATGTTTATATACCATGGATTTTGAAGGGATGGGGAAGAAAATCGGTATAGAAAAGGCATTTTTGTTTAAGAAGTCGGCTTCTTTGAGGTGAACAGAGACCCCGACGATGGGGAAAAACGTTGATAATGGTTCGGTCAGATTATCCTTTGAGGATTATGTAGACAGGGATAAATAGGAAACAGAAAGCTAAATTGTTGAAAACTTAGACGTTTAATAATAGTTGATCTGTGGAATGTGATGAATGTTTTATATGTTACATCTGATATGATGATGTTTGTACCGTTTCTAAAAAGTTAGGTTTATGTTTGTTATGTTCAATGTTTATTGTTGTGTAATAACAACAAAATAAAACAATAAACGTAACTTTATAGAAATGGTTTACACCAACAGAGATAAACACAGCAACAATTAAAGAACAGACATGAAACTCAGTCGCAGCTACGCCAATATCATTAACCAAATTCAATACAGATAGCACACATAATCACATCACACAAAACATATATCGCACTGGCACTCTCAACACGACACGGAAGAATGGTACAATTACGCGGAATTTAATTAACTTTAAACAATGTTTATCAATCCCACGCCCTGAAGATGATCTCAATAAAGATCGAAACGTTGGCACGATAAAGAAAATATTTCTCTGAAACCGATATCACACCAGACTGCATCTCACGATTTCCGGACAATCATCGACTAACGGCCACTAATCTCTACACATTTACAGGAGAAATATCTGGATATTGGGATGTAAGACCAATGTACGTTGACCGCATCTCACGATATTTGAATAATTATAACTTATTTTCTTGTAACATAAAAAGAAACATGAAGCATCGACCTGACATCTTAAACGACACCAACCGAGCAGAGACAATCCAGTCTATGTGTCAATCTATTCACTCTTTCAAATACACGTAACGAGATTCTTTCTGAACATGTAGTTAAAAACCAGCTACATTGAAATAATATGAATAAGTTCACATCTTCTACATCCTTCGAACAAAACTTGCTATAGAAGCCCACTACTCTTCTGTCAAGAAGAAACCGACCGTGCTGACGCACATATCCCTACATGCTTAATTTTTGAAGATACATACAGCAAATATCGTAATTAACTTTGAAACTTATAACTTTCGTTTTGTCATTCCGCAATCGTGAAATAAAAAATTTCGACCCGAATTGTCATGCCGAAACCACGGAATCAAGGATTTTGATTAAGACTGTGTTAATGGAGGAAAACGTTACTGAGTGTGAATCTTCATTGCCCCAAACCAAAACCTTAACATTCTTAGCATTATGTCGAGGGATTTGAGATGGAACGAAACTCCTTTTCGAAAATAGCCATACCGTCAACCATCAAGTTTTTTCGTTCGATCACGGAATAACCTCGAATACCTAGAAAGACAAATTAAAGGGTTGTCCACGCTGCTTAATTAAGTGTGAGAACTGATAACATGGCTACCTCTGAGTATTGATATACTAGAACAGTCTTTCTTTGACATTCGGCAACCATGGAGCCAAGGATATCTATTAAGAGTTGGGCTATTAAAAATGGGGTAAAACATATCTTTTCTCTTATTTCATTTTTCAATAGATGGCCCACGTTGGTTAATTTTGTGAAGATATACACCACACGTTCTTAGCTCTGAGTCTTGTCATAATAGTTCTTCTTTGTCACGCCGCAACCACGGAACTTTTCAGAATTTAAAACATTTTTCCATATTCTGTTTGTCCTTTACCCAAAGTTTTCACTCCTTTACTATTTTATATCTCACAAGAACTCTTTTGGTGGCTGACCACTGGTTACACAAGGATTTAATATCTTCGAGCAGTCCGCTCTCTTTGTGGCCAAGTTCATTTGAATTATTACGCAATTTAAATTATTTTCCAGCTGAAAAAGGGTTAATTCTTATAGCAGTATAAATCTCGTTTTTCTTCTCTGCGTGTCATATCAACCTTCCCACATCTTCCACTGACTTAGTGCAATCTGTGAACATGAAGTATGGAGATAAGTAGTAAATAGCGGATATGAAGATGGAATTAACCTAGGAGGGAAACTCTAGTATAAAACGATTTATACTCCAGCTCAGACAAGTCCCATTACTTTCAAAGCAAGGACCGAGGAGGTTCGACCTTTAATGGTGATCAATTTTCAAGTATCTTTCGGTGGCAATTAATTTGTTATATTAAATTCAGATTATTTACTGTAAAATAAAAGATCTTTATTTATTCTGACCATATCTTTTATTATTATTGCAATTTTCTTTTGAAGTGATATAAATAATCTCACACAGCCTTCTTTTTTTTTTAAATTGTGTAAAATCTGTGTTTTGGGTTTAACTCTTTGTTATTTATGAAACGAGATCGTATAATTTGACAAGACGGCAAAAGTATCCATAAGCAAGTAGAGTATAAACAAACTTGTCCATAAAATGTTTACGTTCTACGACCTACTAGTTAAAAGTCTAAAACTCTCCAACTTGAGATAATCCACGAAATAACTTTGGACACTTAACAAGTGAGATTGCTTAAACTGAATCCGCTTTACGGTGTAGTATGTCCGCTTTAAACCCGTTCTCCGGGGTAAAAAAGAATCAAATTGAGGTCACGTCTCACCATGTGGGCGAAGGTGCCGTATGAAAGTCACAGCCGTCAAACACGCATAAAATATATTAGTGGAAGCATGTACTATACGGAAACAAATCATCATAAAGTATACTGATTGGATTGAATACAAAATTGTTTGTAACACCAGATGATCTGAATCTGAAAAAAATACGTGTGAGAATGTGCTTCTATTTGATTGAGGACAAAAAATAACAATTGTAAACTTATAAATATGCATTACTCTAGTCATATTATTCACCAACACTATAATATGCATCTACATAATATAAACAGTTTTTGTAAGAACACAAAGGCATATTTTTTACAACTGGTTTCATATTCTGTTAAATATTTAATTGCGCGATAAAACAGAGGAATTTAAATTTCAAGGATGAGAAAGTGGCTTGATTAACTGTTTTTTTTAAACCTGGCTGGGTAAAGAGATATTGGGGATGGTGTGAATTTGTGCGGAAGGGTTTGTTTAGGGCGAGGGCTCGGACAGAGTAATCCAAATACAGATTCGTCTCCGTGTGAGCCCAGGGGCGACAATGTCCATGTTTATCTCTATACAGTCAACATGTTAGGGAGTGAATGGGATTTATGAAACCGGGACCTGCGAGGAGGGGCGGGGAAATCGGGGATCCGATCTCCCGGAATTAAATTCTTTCCCTGGTCGGGATTATTTTATTAGTCTAGATTTGGGTTTGATGAACTGGCAAATACGACTATTTTCCCCTTTCCTTCGCCATAAAAAGAGTTTTTATATAAATCTGATAAACGCTCTTATAAATAAATATTACGAAGTAATAAAGAACCATTTATAATTATTTCATTACTATTAATGAAACCTGCGTATTATGTCTAGTAAAATATACAATTTGTATATATACAACAAATATACAATACAATTGCATAATTCAATATTTATCACTCATGTGCTCAGCAGTTCTATGTTCGAATCCTGGCATGCCAAAGAATTTTCAATTTGACAATAATAATAAAAAAATATCATTAATTGCTTTAATCCACGACACTTTCCCAGTATTTGGACGTCAAGCCTTTTTTTGTGATGACTTACGCCACTAATTTAATTATACTCGGATCTTTTTGGACTTTCAGACGTTGGTACAATACTCAAACGAATGTATTTTGTTGTTCATTTAACACTATATGTAATTTTTATCGTTATATTAATTACAACGTACTTATTTTGACATAAAAGAAATTATACGAGATAAGAAATTCATGAGTGAGTTAAATCGTTTAATTATGAAGGTTTAAAAGACAAATAAGCGGCATAAAGCGAAACAAACAAAAAAAAAAATCATCATTCGAACATCGCGTTGGCGGGGGATAGGTCTGATGATGAATGTTTAAAGCTTGAAATCCGGTTCGTTGAAAACAACAAACGTCAACAAAAAGTCTAGATGAAAATGTACATTTAACGAACAACAAAATAATTTAAACATATAATAAATGCATTTTTACTACCGTAGGAAACTCGGCATTCCTCGTGATAATTATGTCTTCCCCATTCACGCTAATTAATTGCATTTACACATTAAACTTCGTTCATAGTGCGCCCAGAGAACTCGATTATTCTTAGAAGCCTTTACTTCAATATTAGTTCAAATTTCTAGCAGAACAAAGGACGACTGTTTTTCGTTCACACTTTCAAACCACTAAATACAGAAATCCAAATCATTTTTTATTAATTCATGTTCGAATATTCGATATCCCTCGGGGTGAAAGGGTGAGGATGAAGGCGAGGTGTGTGTGTGTGTGTGTATGTGTGTGTGTGTGAGAGAGAGAGAGAGAGAGAGAGAGAGAGAGAGAGAGAGAGAGAGA
>CM077105.1:1671230-1755160 GCA_039619505.1 Cimex hemipterus | reverse complement strand
GAGAGAGAGAGAGAGAGAGAGAGAGAGAGAGAGAGAGAGATGGGGAGAGAGACAGAGTAAGGGAAAAAGGGAGATAACAGATTAATGTATAGAAGATAAATAGAGACGGACAAGGAGGGAAATTATCATAAAATAATCGCAATTCTCTCTCTATTGAACTTCTAAGAATATAATTTAAAAAATTATTCGATTTCACTTTTAAAAATACAAACGTAATAGTATAAAGAAATAATGTGCTATCCCATCTCTTTTGTTTTACGGGGTATTCATGATCAATTTCATATTATTTTATTATTTGTAATCCTTGATAGCGAGAATAAGGAAGTAATGTTTTTCCAGATTCTAGGAACGTGTATAAACTAACATTTGATGTCAATAAAAAATGTAATATAATTAAATACAATCCCTCGTTATTACACTAAGATATTTATTTATCTACAAAATCAATTATACAATTCCTCTTTAAGGTAGAACATTACTTAAGTTAATAGAGTTTAAAGCGAAATACAATAATTAAATACGACTTAAAAAATAAAAACTTGCAGGGGAATTCTAATTAAAAGTAATCAATACAAATTAATATTAATATTAAAGAATGAAAAGATTACAGAATAAACATAAATTATAATCCTATCGTATCCTTTGTAGGTCGAATTTTCCATAAATTTCTTTAATAATATATTCGTAGGCAAATTACTCATCGTTAATTTTCATTTAGTGCTTATGTATCAATATTAAAAATAAAAGGAGAATGTCATTCCGATTTCTAACTACAAATTTACTACAAATCTTTTTTGTGTAAGAATTATTTTCCTGTTGTCCACTTTTCAAATCAATAATATATTGAAAATAGCACGTATAATATTTATCAAGTTGGCCGATAATCTTCCAAAAATAAGTCCCAAGCAGAACATTCCGTAAGTGCATTTAATTTTAAGTTTAAAACGAGGTAAGTGGTTCAGTTGAATATTTTAACGTTCAAACACAAAATTGAAACTAAGGTTGTCGGTTGTATGTGCGGGAGTCTCTGCTCATGTCGTCGGTAGGATACACAATGATTAATATATATTTATTTATTTTGTATGTTCTATCTACAAGTTTTTTTTAGCGCAAGGCAATTTTATTTTAATGACCAGATACGTTATCGCCTAATAAACATAAGTTGGTATTCCTTATGTTTATATGGTTATATCTTGTTATATGTTAAATATGAATGCATTTTGTTTTATGTTTTACGATGACTGTTTGAATGATTTACCCATATCAAATGAAATTACAAAAAAGTTTTACACTGTGTCGAAATTGTTTCCGGACAGCTAAACGGAATCCTGTTAGCCGAGTATAAATCGGTTTGTAAGCGAGTGTAAACGGCTGTTTCTGTTGGGGTGGGTGATGATTCATCTCAATAACGGTGATTGGTGCTCGTTCCGACTACCGGTCATCGGTTCGTTTATTGTATCACGGATTGGATCTCCTTTAATTCCCCTTCTCCTTTTGACCCGCTTCCTTTTTCTTCCGCCTTCTTCTCGTCCTTCCGAAGAATGCCGGCCGGCCAAGGACAAGAAGAGCCGGACAAAAGAATTTCTCGAAAAACCTTCACCCACTGACGTTGTGCGACCCTCTTACATGCATCGTATGTAATGACAAATGATTAAAATACATATAAATTATGTTGCACAAAAACCAGCTAAATCAAGTGGGTCCTTTAATGTTCTTAACCTACACACTGAATCCAATTGTGTCAATTGTGGAATCAATTTGGATCTAGGTGAGACATTAATCGCGCAAATACGATATATACGCAAAAGAGAACACGACTAACGAAGTTACAGACTGGCTCAACCACCGCTTCAAAGACCAATTCAGCATCGCCAACCTACAGGAAACGACATTATTCCACAACAAGCCCAGAACAGAAATACCCCTATCAAAGAAAATCTAGACCGCTAGAATCACAAAACTATTCTGTCAAATGTGGGTTTTACAGCCAATTTTTGTTTACTATTAATGGTGTTGATCCTACGGTGAAACATGGAAAACTACGGAGAGCTTTAGTGGTGAAATATGGCAAAAGGAGGCAAAACTCGTAAGGTGAGGTTGAGATGGGGAGTTGATGTCCGAGAGGATCGAGGAGTTATATGTTTGGAACACCAAAGGCCGTTTTTAAAAAAGATTTATTTGACTTTAAACATACAAAGATAGTTACAGGACAGAAAATGGCGAGAGAATCGTCAGAAGGATGTCGTACGCCTGAAGAACGGGGAGAGAATACGCGCCGTTTGAGATAAGCGCTAGGTTTATATGAAGACGTAATGCAGAGTCAGCTGGGGCAGTTCCTTCAACTCTTAACTGAGGTCACGATAGCTCAGGTGGTAGAGCAGCGGCGTATCTAGCCGAAGGTCGTGGGTTCGAATCCCTCTCGTGCCATTAACTTTTTTTCATCTCAACTAAAAACCGTAATTAATTGTGTTATATTAATTGGTCGAACGGACCACGAAACCAGTGAATTAAGAATTTATAACATAAAACATATTTACTTTTGGAGAATTGTATTTTCCCTCGGAGAGCAGAACTGTTTATGATACACGGTGAGGTGGAAAATTCATTTTCCAAGAGTCGAGTACGCCTTTCCACAGATTGTTAAGATGATAATTTCTGGCGTTTGTTTAAACTGGGACATGATTTGTTACGCCATGAATTGGACAAAATTATTCAGAACAATGTCGAGAAAACATACGCACTTATTTTATTGTTTAGAAGTTAACAAGATGATCATTGCTGGCGTCAGTTTATGTTGCAAAATTGAAGTGGAGGACACTTCTTTAACAAATACCCAGAAAAAAATGGTGGAACAGGATATCAGATATGACTAGCGTTTCTTGGACAAATAGGTAAGCGGTTCATAATTTAAATTCAATTCTAAGATTATTTTCCTGCAATTTTATTTTTGTTTTGAAAAACAAACAAAAAGGCTACAAGGACAATTTATTTACACATTCCTCTGTGATGAATATTAACTTTAGACTTAAAAATAAGGTAAACTGTTAGCCGTATTTATTCAATGCCAATGGGTTATTTGATTCCGTAATTCATCAAAAATTTAATAGGCATACAAGGTAAAATCTTCATATTTCGAAGAGAAAAGTCAGCTTATTTTCCATGACAGACCTTGTTTGTACTTTTTATGGGCTATATGTCTACAGTTGAAGGAGTTTTATAGGCAGACACATTAAGCGGCCTCCTTCTCTTCTTTCCCATTTATGACATATGAACAGAAAGAAAGTGAGTACTGTATCTTTTTAAACCCTTATAACTTCCTAGGAACCTCACCTTCACTTTTTCTTTCTTACCTAAGGTGTGGGTGTAGTTTTTTAAATTTCAAATTACAAGCGAAAGCTAAACAAATGTGTAGTATTTTTCTATTAGAAATGTTGAGTATTGTTGTAAAAGGGAAACGCTCTTGACCCAGAATAAACAGCGGGAATAAGCGAGCCAATTTTACACGCAATCAGTTCGAATCGGCTGCCATTAATTCCACTTCTTCAAAGTGGCAAGAGTCTAGAAAAACAGCCTGTTATGTCTCCATTTCCTATTTGGCTACAGAAAGCTTACAATGCCAGACAGAATGGTAGACGGTTGTAAAATTAAATTTACGAAATTGCCTGAATGTCCGATGCCAAAGGGCAGAGGTTAAACCAGTTATTTACGGTCCTCTCTCCGACGGATATCGGACAGCGGGAAACAGTCAAATGTTGTTAAATGAACCGGGAAGAACGAAGTTATTAAATGTGAATAATTTACGAATACCAGGAAAGGGCGGGTGTTTTTTTTTTTTTTTTTTTATCGCTCCATCAAACGCGATGGCATTTTTGCGAGGAACGTAAACTGTGGAACACCTTCCAACCACCGGCCCTTTATAGGGTCATAGTTTTGATATTCGATTAGACTAATTTATAACCCAATTATTTAATAAAGCCTCGGAAACATTAATTAAAACAAAAAATATTTTAGCTTAGTAAAAAAATAAGATAATATTTATCAGAATCAATAATGCTACAGGCTACGTAAAGCCAATATACCTAAAGCCATTTCCATATTCCTTTGTGTCGCCTTCAGAATGGAGTAATCCTTCGTCGTCACTAACTGATTACTGCATTTTATAGTGAATAGAAAAAAATGTTCATATGATTTTTATTTAGAGTAGTATCACGCTGTGTCATATATGTGTTGATGTCAATAAAACTTCTTTAGCGTGAATGACGGGATTATCCTCCAAACCGAAGAATATCGAGTACTCCGGGGTAACAGAGTGTGTACTCTAGAGAGTGAACATATATATTTGCGTGAATGGAGGGTTTAAATCCTCCGTAAAGAATAGGTACTGTTCTGGAGTAGTGAATGTTATCAGACTTGTTATGGGAGGTGAAAGGATACCCAATGCACGGATATCCCGCTGGGCGTTGTCCGCCGACAATTCATTGGGGTATTGGGAGAGTACCTCTATGTACGCATTGTCCGGGTGTTTCAGCGAGTCGGTGATAATTACCTTAATCACCTTGAGATTATGAGGATACTTTTTTAAAATTATTATAATTTAAAACTAGAACCTTACAGGCAAATTCATTGTCTTCATAAATTTTGTACTATAAAATTATAAGAGTGGAGAAGAAATTAATTAATTCACGGACATTGGTGGTATTTTATTGAACGCTAGTGGTTAACAACATATTTTACTGTTTTTTTATTATTAAAAGGACTGTAATTTCGGTTAATTCCAGTAAGATGATTGTTCCTTTGGCCTACAATTGTCTTTATTATGTATGTCCATATAAAAAGATTAATTACACTCCTAACACAACATTACTTTCACACAAGGGAGGACATCGCGAGGTCATTGGCGCATTACACATTTTACATAATTGTTGGATTTGCGATGAAAAGTGTTAGACTAGGGTGGTTGGTAATGATCGTCCAGGATTTATGTCGACATCTGTATAGATATCTTGCGGTTTCTTGGTAAAATGAGTTTTGGAAGTATATCTGGATAGTAAGGTTTTGGAAAAGAAGTAGAATGCTTAGGCATGTTTTGTAGGATTTTGCATTCTAAAAATTCATTCATTTGGAGAGTAGAACGCTTGGTCAATCGCATAGTTCGATTTAATGTTTGTTTGTTCTGAAATTTTCATTGTTTTCAAGTATCGTCGA
Organism: Cimex hemipterus; assembly: GCA_039619505.1. Classification (NCBI taxonomy): domain Eukaryota; kingdom Metazoa; phylum Arthropoda; class Insecta; order Hemiptera; family Cimicidae; genus Cimex; species Cimex hemipterus. Next base: position 1,749,955 of record CM077105.1, on the reverse strand, counting down.
GTGCGTGGTACCAAGTAAATCTTTTGATAATGTAGCTTCCGAACTAGTGGACGGACGACATTAGTTTCTGGTGCTAAAAAAACAGTGTTGTAATATAATAGTTTGAGGTGATGGGGGCGTAGGGCGAAAGTCGTATGCTGGGATTTGTTTTTCGTTAAGTTTGATCCTCCATACTTTGAAACATCCTTTCAAACATGAAGAATGGTTTTGAAAGATTCAGAATCACTACTGGGAACGAGTTTACTAAAAGGATGGCGGTATCGTCTGTACATATTATAAAGATACAGTACTTATCTGGATTGAAGTTAATAGCATTTTTTATAAAGTTTAATTTTATATTTAGTACTAGTTATTTTGGTTATATGCATTGTGTTCATAATAATTACTAGATCAGTTTTAGTTTTAACTTAAGTTATTGTATTCCTCAGTATCTCCAGACATGTTCAACCATAACAACATGCGGAACGTTTGACACACATATAAAACAACTTCCAAAAGTTTTATTTTTATTATTTAAAGATGAATTTTCAACTTTGACAGAATGATAAATAAAAAAGAGTAACGACCATGATGGACACAATGGAAATGGTAAATGCCAAACGATCCAAAGATTGACAGAAGGGAGGGAGAACTTTGGCATAAAATCGATATATTTTAACCACAAACATGTTTCCAAGTGTATTCTTTTTTTAATTAGTTTGTCGGTTTTACTTTATACTAAGAGATATTGAAAGTACACAAATTGTTTCAAGGTAAGGACGCGGTTTGTGAGAATCACCGGCTGTAACCGCAAAGGGGGAGGGACTCTGCTGAAGCATAATGCTGAACTGGAAGGGGGGACATCTAACAGGTTTCCTTGGCCTCATGTCAAGTAGTTAGTTTCATTTATTTATTGACCGAGTCTTCGAACAAGGCAAGATATTACTGCCAATACGGTGGACAACACCCGATTTCTCCTCTTGCCCGTGTACAGCTCCCCAGTATTTATCGATATTTTAAAAAATAACTTTTTATGTCGATCTCGCACTTTATAACGACATAAGAAGGTTACGATTGACCGGATATAATAATGAATAACCTTTTTTTTTTTTTTTTTTTGCGGCAACCAAAAATTATGTGGTTATGAATATAACCACAAAAGATAAATTTTGAAATAAAAAGTAGAAAACTTTTTTAACTGGTTGTACTTATTTATTTCATCTTTCAAACTTTTTTACATTATATTTAACAAGCTTTGTGAAATATCGGTTTGTAAATTGTCTAAAAAATGTGTATCTTAAGTCATTAGTATATCAGAAAAGACGAGGGAAATTTTGACAAATCGGCCACGAAATCGTAAAAATATTTGTATCTGCTGGCTGAAAATAACTAGGTCGAATACATTGTGCAAACGGACTGGGAAAAAAGGAAAATATATTGCTAAAACATTTTTGATTCACTGTGCACTATGATGTATAACAAAGAGATAAAATAATAGTTGTTTTTCCTATAAAAATGAACTAATGAATGACTGTAAATAAAACGATACATTGGCTTGAAAAATAAATCCGTGGGGTTTTTCAATGTCTGAATTTTATATTCAATATATCATTTTTATCCATCTTGTGATTTGATTATTTTCCTTCTGAAAATAGTATAGTGTAGGTGTCTTTATACGTTCGGGATTTCGTATTTTTAAAGGTGCTTTCCAATTTAAAAGGGAAGAAAAAAAGTACTTTTTGGTTAATAATGGATCATTATTACCGCCCATCGTTATTATTAATAGATAATTTGAAAATAGCAAAAAGACGCGGAAGAAAAATTTTGCTATCCATTCGAATTTTGACATAATACTACACATTATTTTTACGATTTTTTTTCCTTCAGCGCAGTGCATATTTAATAAAGAGGTTTTACGCCAGCTGTTAAACTAACAATTAAAACAGACAGCATTAATTTTTGAACCACAAATTAGCCTTATTAATAATTTCTCCTGATTTGAGGAACTTTAAGATTTTCCACTTACTTTTATAAATTGGACCGTGACATTTAAAATTGTTAAATAATTATGTTATTCAAATAAAATATACTTACGAGCCGGAAAAAGAATACTATGGGGAATAAACAAAATTAGCTTACCTGAAACATAAAACATAAAAATTAACCTTTCACAAAACATAAATAATTGTTTATAAAATTAAATTTACTAAAAACCTAGTAGTTACTGTGGCTATAAAAGGTAAAGCATCTATAATAGCATAGAAATATTAACACTCCCAAAAATATAGATACATCATGTTGACAATAAATGAATGAATAAGTTTTTATTTAAAATTTTTTAGGCAAATTATAAGAATAGCCGAAGGAAATGTGACAGCAGTATTCTATTCTAAAGAGTTACTTTTGATATACATACATGCAAAGGTGTTTGAAAATCGGTTTTCATTTTGAACAGAAACATGTGATTAGCATTTGTGAAAAACGCACTTGCTGACGAATAAGACTTATATGGTGGTAACAATAAATAGGGATAACGGGAAAATTTGCTTGATGATCAAGACCGAAAAAGCCAAAATATATAAAAGATATCATATGCAAGGTGAACCGTGTGCCTTGGAGCCTAAGAAAGGGTAGAATTCTGTTAACCCATCTGAGAATAGGCCATTGCGGATTAACCCTTGGGTGCCCCCCAATCGGAAAAAACCTCGGTGATACCCACTACGTAGAGAAACACAACAAGACATGTACTAACCGATTGTGAATTAATTGTTCCAATGACTGCAGGTAATAGTTGCAAGTAGCCTCTCCGTACGTGGATTTTTATTCAGATGTGAATGTATTTATAGACGAAATATCTAGCTTCTCACAGAACCTCCAAAGTAGTCGAACATTAATTAAAAAAAAGGTTTATAGGTGGTTAGGAAGGGGGAAGGCAGCGGCGTAATTTATAACCCCGGTGACTCCCCCTGGTTATATTTATAAGCGTGAATGGAAGTACATGGTACAAAGTACACCATAGACTTGGCTAATGTGTCATATGCTTTGGTAATTTCTATAAAGCCAATGAAAGTCGTTTCGGGACGTGAGCGAATGGCATCACAATTGTTCGCTCCACCCTCTTCGGGCCTGTGTTTAATCAAAAGTTTTTAAAACAGGTTTTCAAGTAACTTTGTTAAAAATCTATGTAGTTTTATATATGTAATGTTTATTTTTTTATTGGTTAAATGGAGTCTTGAGGAGAGGGACAAAGGCGGCTGAAAGCTCGACATAAGAAACAAAATCTTTAATGTTTTGTTTTTACCTTTATGCCCTGATCCTTGATTAAAATTTAGCTTAATTAGGAATATGTAGTTGGGGAAGAAAATCGTACAACGTTTATATGTTATTATTATAATAATGATTATTTTCTTCCATGAAACGGTTTTCAAGAGTATTCCAACTACGTTATATGAAAACTCGGTGTGCCAATGTTTTTGAAAAAAAGGAGCCCATTCATAAGCATGTCATGTTCGAATGCAGGGCTGCTGGACCGTTACCTTACAGTGACGAGCGCCGTGTCAACGCCTAAACCGTTGCGGCCACCGACGATCTTATAATATATTTGGTAAAAGGCGAGCATACAATACATTCCCCAAATATCCTTAATTTAGGCACTGTAAGGGAAATTTCTGTGATATCACTGCAAAATACAACAGGGAATAATATTTCCTTTGAAATCAGGCGCAAACAGTGTGAAATTAGGCGATAATTTAAATCGGATTTCTCTTAAGAGGTTTACTTGTTGCTCTGTGAACCAACTGTTAAGTAGATTGTCGAGATACTAAAAGCATTTCAAGAATCTGCGGCCAACGCCAAGTTATTTAAGTTGGTAGAGTCGGAGGCGGATTTCCGATAAAATTCCCAAGACGAGGAGCTGCCCCTTATCGCCATATCGAAACCGAAGGATTCTCCATTTCATATTTCCGATGAATTACGTTTTCAAGAAGTGAGCCGAAGGGGGTACACACCTTTGGGGCGGTAATGAACCGTGAACGATTTCATGCCCCTGCCCTTTTGTTCTTCGCTTCCCGGGACGAAGGGGCACAAAGAACCCTTCCCAGTAGGCTCTCTTCCCCTTTCTTGGAAGTCAATCCTGCTTAAATCTGTGTAGAATTTTATCGGGTGGCCTACGTCTTACCAGAACTTTAGTAAACAACAAGTAGGGTTAGTAGGACCCGTGGATAACACACATTCCCTTATCCATCATTTCGATTCTCGACATATTAATAAAATAAAAAAAGAATCACTGGTTGAACGACATCACTACTTTATATTCATCTCACAATTCAATTGTTCTCGATCAATGCTCGTGACAATCAAACTTGTTTCCTATTGCAAATAACAGAATACATGAGGAAGGTACCTTGAAATGATTTGGGAAAATCTAAATATATTCTACCCAGTACGTAAAAATACACGATAAAACTTAAGAAATTCAAGTTAGAGATAAAAATAAATTAATGAGCATCATTTATTGAATCCTGAAGGCTTAGGAAATTAGAGTACTTTATTTGGTCGGTTGATCTGCGTGTGAATCAACCGTGACCACGAAGTTTGAAGTACTGTAGAAAAGCCGTAAAAAATGTTATCAAGAAATACCACGGAATGGTAAAACAATTAAAAAACAAACGATCAAAAAATAAACGCATCTTTCAGGAAGGTAAACAAGTTCATAAATGTTCCTTGCATGATAATTCCGGATTAATCTTGAGTTTCTACCATCTTTTAAAGAACTGTATAATTTTCTAATGAGCGTGGTAATAAAAATACGTGCTTAAACATAAGCCAGCGTGCTTATTTTAACAAAGGAAGTGTAGCAGTTATATGGCGAACTGCGGTAAAAAAATCAGTAACTATCTTAAAGGCTGCTAGAAACAAAGGAAAGAGATAACTATTAACATTTATTAACAGGTAACAGTAACTGCTGGATACACGATAAATTTTCAATTGATCTTTAAGTTTCCAGTAAACACTGATTTTGATGAATTTTCCAACGATTGTTTGAAATGTAAAGAGTTGTTTCATGAAAAATAAGACAGCAGGTTTACTTTTATAATGGTGAAAGCAAAAAATAGTAACTTAATCAAAAATATCAATAATAAATATAAATAATAACAAAATCAATATAAGACAAGGTATACATGGGAAATATGACTTCAAACGTATGGACTTGTTTATACAACAGCACAATGAATTTTATTAAAACATTAATGCAACAAATTTATGACAAATATTGTCGTTGTAACTAGCAAACGTTTCCTAAGGTAAATAGTCTTAAATAAATAAGAATTTGAATTTGAGAGAAAATTGCCAATTTATGCAAACATTAGACGTTATTCCATCATAACCTATACACTATATTTCAATATTTACTTAATAATTCTAAAAATTAATTATCAATATTTATTATTAGTATTCTGCGATCTTGCATCTGTGTTTGTGTAAAATCTTGTCTTTTCAGGAGACGCAAAAAACCGAAACGCTACAAATCCTGGGCTTATTTCAATGGCTTTGGGAATAAGTGACGATTATCGATTTGTAAAAGCTTCTAGGGCTTAGTTTTCGTCGCAGTTTTGCTCTATCTAACTTGTGGATTTCTTCCTAAGATGTGTCGGCTTCAATGAAAAAAAGTTATTACCGTAAATTACGTTACGTCAAAAAATCAAGCACCGAAGCCAAAAGTCGTTGGAAGATAAATAGAGAAAGCTGCACGAGGACGTAGTTGAAGTGATGGCGGTGTATACACATGTCTAGAGAATAAAAACAATAACATTACATATATTCAATACGTATATTTTTATATTTACGACTACATATATTCATATTTTATTTGTAATTTTATATAATTTTTGCTTAAATGTTGTAAACATTTTAACTTTTTTTAAAAAATCAAGTTTGCAAAAATGTTTATTTAATAGCACTAACAAACCCAAATTGAGTTCGAATAAAAGCTTAATTTTTCGAGAAAAAATGAAAATTCCAGGTAGCCACTTGTCTGGAGCAATGAATGCTGAATTCAATCGTTTTATAAAAAGATTTACACTGTTCAGAAAAAACTCTTATGAAAACTAACGGTAGAAAAGCCATTAGGAGGCGAAGAACCGAAGGCGATGTAGAAAACGTTAATGGTTTAATTTTTAAATTTAGATAATTAAAATGTTCGTGTTGAACCGGCACAGGGTCACTTACTGGGTCTCGCGGATTTTTTTAATTATTCAAAAGGCATTGCACCATCATCAGTGAGCAACGCACAGGAATTTCTGGAAATATATATATTCACCATACGTAAATCAGTATGCCTTACAAAAGATATAGATTTGTAAGATTTTGAATTGTAATTTTCGATTATCTTAGAGATTTATTTTAAAATATATTGTTATAAATTTTCCAACATGTAAGAAAATATAAAGATTTTCGTATAGACACGTCACAACGAGGCTTAAAGGAGAAATAAACGGAGCAAAATGTCCTTTGTATGGTAGTCTTTCAAATTGATTTTGAATTTACAAACGTATTTTCTTGGTAAAGAGAATTCTCCTACTGGATAATATTACCTATTTCCATGCAGAAAATGAAGAAAGTAGGACTACTTTCATAATGTAGAAATTCCGAAACAGTCACACGGGGAAAATTGACAGTAATGCTCTAAGAGATAAAGGAAATCATTTTTGTCTGTTAGTTTTAAATTGAGCCTGAGGTAATTTTCTGTACGTTAGTTTTCTATAAAAAGATAAAACAGTTACAGAGCAAACGTCCAGGAACAAATCAGTAATGATCTTCAGGGAGGTTTAAAGGGGAAACAAAGTACCATATCCCTTGTATGGTAATTTTCAATTGATCTTAATTACCAAACATTTATTCTTAAAATAATAATGAAGGGTTTTTTTTCCGTAAATAGGGCAAAGGGCTAAAACATAAACAGTAATGAACAAAATGGAAAAACAAAGAAAAATACCTCATTTGTATGGTAATTTTTAATTGGTCTTGAGTTTCGGTAATAAAGAAATGGCTAAATTATGCTGAAAAGCTCCTAAACCCAATTCTAAACTTTTTTCGTATTATGCTGTTTGTTATAAAATTGCAAATTGTGTAATCCAATTATACTCAATTATATAATGACGAAAAGTATATTATAAAACAAATAAATAAATACTTGGATAAAATTGTATATTATGGTCATTATTCATTAATATTGCACGGAACTTGCCAACATAATTACATAACCGATGGAGTTGTTAAACATATTTCTTTACATAATTGTAAATGATTTAGCGCCATCGTTTGAGTATATTTTATATTTGTCCGTTGTCAAAAGTCTTTAAAAGTTGATCAGGGACTTGAATTTCAAACTATTTTATAATAAATGTTCCGGTGGAACGAGGGCAAACAAGAAATACACAACTGCGTCATTAAAGAAATCATTTATCCTTTTAAAGAGAACGACATGCATAAATAAAGCGAGAATTAAACTTGAAAATTAAAATTTCATAAGAGAGAAGACTTAAAACGGGGTTCTCAAATTAAAAATGCGTTATTGAAAATCGCCCAGCCCCATTGCATATTCGGGTGAAATAATTGTGTTAAAGAAAAATTCATTTTGTTTTCCTGTTCCATCGAAGGTAAGTATAATTTATGTAGAACATGGATCGGCCAGCCTTGGCCACAGGCGGCGGCCCCGCAGTGTCTCCCCTCATGATAATATCAATTTATTTCCGCCTTTATTTTCCCGGTTCAGGAGTCCAGAGAGGGCGGTGGGGTGTTTACGATTTCATAAAATACTCGTCTCGGAGGACGTGAATCTCCTAATTGGGATAAGTGAGGTTTTATTTCTCAATTTCATTTCCGAGAACGCCGAGATCCAGGGCGGTATCGTAAAAATAACAAGAAAAATTAGGAAAGTAGCTTGTGTCGTTTGCTCAGACTTTAACGAAATGAGGCACTAATAAAGAAGATTTCTTTTATATAACCGCTAAAAATTAATACTGTTTAAATATTGAACTATGTTTTTATTTTATTTTTTAGCTATTTTCGTTTATTTGTTGGTCGAGTGTTTTCAAACTGATTGATTTGGCAAAATAAATACCGAACTGCTTGAACGAATTAATTTATGACGATGCATTTGCTGCAGTTGGTTGTTTATGCTACGAGCGCCGCATCGATAAATAAGTTGGCTGAAGGAGGTCAGTTTGTTGTTGATTTGTCTAAATTAAAGAAAATCTTTGCCACCGGTACAAAATTGAACCCAATAAAAAAACAATGAACTTGTAAAAATTAAATAAAATATTTCGATTAATTACTGTTTTTATCTAAGGTCTTAGTTGAGATGAAAATATTAAATTAAATATTCAAAACAGCTAGTATTTCGTGACCGTCAATTAATGATTATTTTTCGATTGTGAGATGCGGTCTGGTGTAACTACATTTGACAACAGACGGCATCTCACATTCTCTTTATAATTCAAAATATCTATCTTCCTTCTCGAAAACCACGAGCCTGAAGTAATTTATATAATTATTAAGAGTTCATCGTGCTTCTTCTCTGTCAGAAGGGGCACTTGATCCTGACCCATTCTAAGCCTGTCATAAAATGTCGTAATAGTTTATGTCCTAACTGATTTTCAACCTTGGTTATTTAAGACTACTGTAAAACAACAAATGTAGGATTTTTTTTACTATTGGTATTATTAATTTGTAGAGAGATTAATATTTTATGAGACACGGGACCTTTCTGGGAAAACTTGTGAAACAATAATGAAGCAATACCAAAATTAAAATATGTCGAATACAATTGGAAATTAGACTACGGATTATAGGAAAATTATGTATGGTGTTTAATGACCGTTAGTCAATAATTATGCGGAGATCGTGATATGCGGTCCGGCGTGACGTAGATTTTAGAAAAACATTTTCTTTATCGTGCCAACGTTTCGATCTTTATTGAGATCATCTTCAGAGCTCAAGTATTTGTTTTCGTGTAGATGTGTCATTCTTGTGAGTCGTGTTGAGAGTTATGATTTATGCTGTGATGACAAGATTTGATAAGTGTGTAATTAAAGGAATCAAGAGGTGAAGGAAAATGAGTTATATCGTCAAAAAACTAAAAATAAATGTCCTTCTTCGTTTTGCAGATTAAAAAATAAAATTGCTTAAAACCGCGTATAGAAAAGATCATCCAATTGTTTGCAAATCAGAACTTAAAAATGTTTTCAATGAAATGTGTGAACAACTGATTAAAGTCATTTTCGTATTTTGTTCATCAACTAAAGCTGAAAGTTAAAATCATGAAAACGCAATACGACAAGCAGAACGGATAACGAAATGAAAAGAGAAACTTCGCCGGGGTGATTGGAAGGCCGGAAAACAGAGGGAGATCCACTTTTAACTTAGGTAGGTTTTTCCGCGAGACCTGAAAACAGACCGATTACATAAAAAGTAGACATGAGTTTATTGCTTTCTTTTATAATTCTTTTAAAAAGCGATTAAATAAATATCTATAAATAAAAATACTATAATATCCCTTTAAAACCTCGTTTTGTTTAACCTTTCAAGGATTTGCACGCAATGCTTTTTTTATGTTATCTCTTTTTATCCGTCTCTTCCGTTTTATGATTATTTCCTCCTTTAGCGGTTAAAAATATAAACAGGGTCATTTTCTTGCCAAGAGATTATAAGTTTTACGGTTGATTACTACAATATTTATTCCACGTTTGAATCGCACTATTAACTATTATCCTTGTCGAGAAGCATGTACTTATTGAAGTTATACTTCGGCCGTGAACTTAGATGGGTTATTTATGTGGGCGTAAAATTCAACGATGCTGCACACCAACGAGCGGAATAAAAAAGACCCGCTTTTATTAATTTATAATTACATTATCAATATGCCTTGAGGTAAAAAAACAACCTCAATAAACAAGAATTCTCGATGACTAAACGGCTAAAAAGTTCACTGGAACGAGGTCAGCGGCCTGAGATAATTAAAAGCCTCTGAGCCGTTTCTAAACAAAGGGCAAAACAAATCCGTACGCTCGGGAAAAATGTTTGCCATTTTTGAAAATGGAAAAATAAATTAAGGAAAATATAAACTGTTTGTCTTCTTAAAAAAGGCAATAATAGTATTCTAGTTATCACAGTGCACAAATTTGTTAAAATTAAACTCACACACCAAATTTGATTTTTGTACATTTGTAAAAATCAAATTTTATAAAAATGTTTTTGTTTCAATAGTCAAAAAGCTTTAAAGCAGTCTTGTAAATACAAAAGAACGGCAAAAGATGAAGATTTCCGACAAAAAGATTAGCTACAAGATTGTTTTGGATGATGCCGAGGGAAAAATACAATAAATCGAATCATCATCAGAGATCGAATTCAACGAAGGGGGTTACTGAGCCAGAAAAAACAGAATAAAAACCCGTTTTAATTACTGTAATTATCCCAGACCCTCCTGTTTTATTATGAATCGACCTGGAAATCGCACCGAGTGGTAGCAACGCCGGTAATTTAAGCGTACCAATTACCGAGGTGAGGATAACCGAACATTCGATAGGGTAATTAATTATTTAGAAACGAAACAGCCTAAGAACCAGTTTTCCTTTCATCCCTTATGTGAATCTCTTCCGAATTTACATATGCAAAGTGTGCCTTGAATCGGTCTTGCGGGACGACACGATGAAATCTAGCAAGGTTTGGCTGGCCCGGCTAACTTTCTTCCGGGGTAATAGTCTGTGATCTATTCGATTCTATAAAGTGGCTTACCGCCAATAAAAATTTAACATATACCACATAATAATAATATAGAACTGTTGATATTTAGTGACAAAAATCTCAGGTAATTTGTAGGACTGATTGAAACTGATCCTGAGGTGAAAAAAAGTTAAAGGAGAGAAAGAGTAGAAATGAAAGAGAGGGAGAGAGAGTGAGAGAGGGAGAGAGAGAGAGAGGAGAGAGGAGAGAGGAGAGAGAGAGAGAGAGAGAGAGAGAGAGAACGGATAGAGAGGCGGGGAGACAGACTCTCCAGCTGCACTTTTTCGAGCCAAAGACACAAAAAACAAACTTTTCAGTTTAAGCTTTTCAGAGATAAAGTTGGACCAACTGGACCCAACAAGGTAAAATGTAAATAGAAATAGTCTCGCTAATCATTCCTGACGATGCAAGGCCACGAATTTTGTTCGTGACGCTGCAAAAGTTGTTGCACACCGGATGAAACGTGCTATCTCATTGCCTTCGACCATGTGTGTTCGGTCCATCATATTGCATATTATTGTGTGTGTGGATACGACTTACATCTGCGATGCAAGTATTAACTAAATGGTGACTCAAGATTCCAACCAAGAACGCCTTAGTAAAATTTGTAATCCTATAAAACAGAATGAATAAACTGTTCATTGAAGCACGTTAAGAGCTCTTTTATTTTGTAGACATTCCGATTGTAACAGAATATGTGAAATTTAGCCAACCAAAACATTTTTATAAAATGAGGTGGAACGACACCATTATAGTCTATATATAATAATTAATAAACAAACAAGCAACGACATTTCGCGATGTGTCTGGACGAGCGGATGTTTCCTGTCTCAATAAAGATATCGGGTACCAGAACCTGAATATCAGAGAAACGCGCTTCTGAAAAGTTGCGACGGGAATTAAATACGACCTATTTTGTCCGAGCTTTGTCTAAAGGATGGTCTCGGCGCTTTCACTTGTCTCAAGATGCCGAGAAATCGGCTCCGACCGTCGTCTCTTTCATCCGGTTCATCTCCAGGACATAATGAAACTTCTTGTGTGAATTCTACTAAAGTAATGTAGTTTTTTAACATGTGTAATTTTTATTAACAACAGAAGAAAACGTTTAATTTCTATTTATATTTGATCATTAATGCTAGGTTTACGTAAAATGTATTTTATTTACATCTGGAGAATCTATGCCGATGATGTATTACTGACTATGCGTGAATTTAGTTGATGGCCTGGGGTCATTTTATAAACGAGGCAATTCTGCTGAAAGTGGTAGTGTAAACACAGTGGAAACACCCACGCCTCCTAATGATTAAACTATTATTTTCCTGCCTTCAACGATCTTAATTAAAAGCATAACACGACCACAATTTTCCAGCAATGACCACGTGATATGGACCTTTTGCCTTTGTCCGAAATATTTCAGCATTTCACTTTTGATTAGTGTCAATTTGTCTGCAACCAGTCATCTAAAAAAAAAAACATTTTGACCAGGAAACCTTTTGTTTTGAACCACCAATCGAGTGATTTTCTGAAAAATATTTGTCATTGTCAATAGACAGAAAAAGCCTACATGAATTTCAACAATTACTAGTATTATTGTTTACTATATTGAGTGTTACGTTGATTGTATATAATATAATATATTGGTAACAGAATATGTTTCTGGCCAGTTCATGAATAAAACCTAAATCGGTTGCAACTAAAATTAGTAGACGCGTCGTTATACGTACAAATTTGTGTCATTTATTATGAATTGGAGTTTACTTTGGTCCTTCACAGTTTTCCTGGTATGCGAATCCAAGTTGTTTTAATACGATGTGCGAATATTTCAGTATTCAACTTCAAATAATTTGTATAAAATCAACCATTTAAAGAATACCCTTTCGCTCTGGAAACTTTATGATCATAAATGATGATAGCCGTAAACAATTTTTTCACAACCATAAATCAAATGAAATATCTTTCTACATTAGCAAAAAGTAGATATGTTTACTAAGCTGTGAGTTATTATTTATGATGATTATGCACATCTTGACAGATCAGGATAATGCAAAATGAACACATTTGCTAGTTCATATGTCATGCAACAACAAATCTCACAAATACACACATTATTATTCAAATTACATACAAAAAGAGTGAAATGCCATTAAATGATCACGAAAAAGTCCTCAAAGAAATCACATTTTAATAAAACCATTCGTTTCTTCTCCATTTAACTTTCAATGTTATTTATATTCCTGAAAAACGAGAGAGTTTTACCTCCAACTGCTGTCTGGATATTGCGGAAAAGTGTTGAATCTATTTACCACATTTTTTAAACGACAATCAACGAAAAATTCTTGGGCTACGCACAGTTCAAACCCAGGGCCCTTTATGGTGGCAAATACGAGTCAGCCACAGCTGTCCCTGTTATTTATGATATTTAAGGGAATCATGTTATATATAATAAATGACAAATCACTTGTGTAAATCTGTTGACGTGATGTTGGACAATAAAGTCTTTCAAATTAATCAACAAGACAAAGAAATTAATATAAATAACTTATAACTAAACATAATAAATTAATATACAAATCAATAAGACTTTCGAGTACAACTAATTGATAACAATTATTACAAAGATTTTAAAACAACTTATACAACGTGTAAGAAATGTATTCTATTTGTTTTTGTGTGAGCAGTTTCAAATACATAAGAATTTGTAAAGCCTTTAGTGGTAGTCCTCATATTTATTGGTTTTAAACGGATTGCAAACCGAATAAATAGTCCTAACACTTATACATGTAATTGTGCACTCTTCAAATGAATATTATAACGTTTTTTTATTTCTGGTTTATTTATAAATTGACTCATAAGAGACAGCTTTTTGAACATGCAAATGAAATTATATTGCCTATCAAGCAACGGGTTTATTACAACTCAAAAGGAAATACATGCGTAAACCAGTTGAGACAGAACTCAATGGAGTTGAGTTGTAAAATGGGATGGGATGAGATGGGCGATGTACATAAAATTCTATCATGAAAGATTCAACAGATGATCAATCCGGGCCGGAACTCAGCTGTTTGTTTCAATCTTTTCTCACCTGACCAAACAGAGAAACTCCACGATTGAAATATGAATACATTCGTAGCTTTGAATTTATCCACGTGACCAGTGTGTCTATCCGATTCCTTCCTTCATGGATCATAATGTTCATGAATCAATTACTGTGAGTGATGAGAGAGGGGGGAGGGGAGAAATTCAAATACATTAATAGAGAGGTTAACAGAGATATACAGAAATAGAGAGAGAAATATAAAGCGATATATAGAGAAATGAAATGAGCAACGTAAATAAAATGATGAAAAATCCTCTCTTTCTCTGTTATCCTATTCTCTTATTTTCTCTCTCACTCTACTCTCTCTCTCTTTCTAACCTATCTACCTTCTTTCTTATCAATCTATCACTCGTTTTCAAACTGCATTTAAAATGTTAAAAGTTAAACGTTTTAAAGCTATTTTCTCTTTAGATTGTGTTCAATGAAACTCTGTACAACATCAATAATATTTGAAAATATAAGTGGACCCTCAAAAAAATTATGTTTTTATTATACGTGCTTTATTTGTAGGTTTGATTGTTAAATGTAAGAAAGGCACGAAGGGTTCAATCTTCCAAATTTTAGAAACAAAATGTTCCATTCTTAATTCTCTCTTTCTCTATTTATCTCTCACTTCCTCTCTCTACCTCTATGCTTGCACACACGCGCTTAAAAGACAGCACATGAGTAATCAATCTCTACTTTCTTTTACGTTGTGCTGTAATGTAATTTTATTGTAATATGTCATATGCGGAGGTAAAACTTGTACGTTTAATATTTATGGGCAAATATTGATGAACGATTTCTGAACTATTATATTTTAACGCAATACATACCAAGAAAAACGTGAATTGATAAAACTCACTACTGCAACGTACCTGAAAGAAAAAGAAAAAGAAATTAAATTTCCTTTCGTTGAAATATGTATGTTAAATATTACTTAAATAGTACATTGATGAGTTAGAAGCAGTAAAATGAGGTTAAATTTTGATATGAAAGAGTTATTTTCCAAGTCCAGGAAAACGTCTAAATATAAGTATATAAGGACAGTCGTATTTTTTGTGCTAATGTCTGACCTTTGGAAGAGGTATTTTTAAAAGGAACCTGGCTATTTTTAATTGTAACTCGTTACTGCGCGACGTCGGGGCGAGTAGAAAAATAAGCGTGGGACGGTCGGCGCGTTATGCTTTTCGCCAAGGAAGGACAACGTCAGGAATTTTGTGTTTATCGTTCTGTTCAACTTTTGCCCTTTACGCCTGACCGGATGATCGTTCTAGGTCTGAAAGTAGAGGCTGATGAAACCGTTAGGGCCGACTAACGAACGGCAAACGTGTTTTCATTACAGTTTCACAACTCGTAAAAAAAGCTTTTTATTCGTAGCAAATCGATGGAACTACAACGACCAAGTCAAGTACGGATCGTTTAGATAAATTTTGTATTTAAGAGAAATAGACCAATTATATTAGCCGAAGGTGTTGACGTTTTGTATAGACCGTCAACATTGGTTTCTTTCAGCGTTAAAATTAAAACTTGTGAGCGTTGATTTATACCAGGGCAAGGATTTTCGATATAGTTTTCCACAGTTTCAAAAAAAAGAAAAAATCATCATCATCACAAAGTGCAGATAATTATTTCAACTGGCTGCAGTTTTGAAACAAAATACGCGTGAAAGGCCAGAAGAAAACAATATTTATTGAGAACTGAGGAATTATCTGCTGGTTAACGAGTTTGGTCAGTGAGATCGTTTCGGCTTCTCGCCATCTTCAATGCTGTAACCGTGCAATAAAATGCAAAATCATTCCGATATACCTTTAGCCAAATTCCAAGAAGAAAACCAGCGACCTTTTATAATTTAACGGATGTTTATTTTAATCCAAAAGGAATCATAACACGAACATGTTTTTCCCCACGTTATAAATCATAGAGAATCAAAACCACAGAGGAAATTGGTTTTATTAAATTTACAAAATAACGCTTGTATAATTCAACAGGTGTTCTTAATTTTGACCCTCAGGATCATATCTGTTGCAATGCTTTATGTAAAATAATTCATAAATACGATAATACTAGCACAATGATCACTGGCCATTGTTCTATAAACGATATATTTGAAACGTAATAGAACCGTGGCTTATCAGATCCAGCATAGGTTGTTTCTCCTTATTTGAACGTACCTGTTTGAAATAAAACCCATTCCTAGAAATAATACTTACATAAAATCTACATAAAAATGTTTTATTTTCTTTGTATATTTTATGCCTGATTGTCTTAAAACCTTGGGCATAGCTGATAATTTTCCGCAAGTTTCGGTCCCTTGTCATTTATTTATTTTAAATTATTAAACTTATTTAACTTTATGTACTAGGATAAGTTATTTTACAAAATAATAAAACAGATTTTATAAAAGGCCAACAAGAAAGAATCGCGTTGTTATATTTCTTTTGTTTTTACGGTCATAATAATCTTGATAAAAAATAAAAATAAAATAATTATAAATAATTTAAAAAAACTAATAAACCTTCTTTACTTACAATATACTTTACATAAATAGAAATTCAAATTTAGGGGATTTCGGATTTTTTAAATATTAATTTTTGAGTTTCTTGCTTCTCGTTTTGTACCAATACAAGCAATAATAGTTATTAAATTAACTTAAAAAATTATCTTCTTATGGAATTATATAAATACTCAATTATTTGTACACAATTTTTTCGAAATGAAAAATTTGGGTCACAGGCGGGATTCGAACCCACGACTTTTGGCTCAGTACGCCTCTGCTCTACCACTTGAGCAAGCTGTCTTCATTTTGAAACAATTTAGTATTTATATAATTAAGCATAAGCGGATAGAATAAATTAAAAAATTAATATTAATAAAGGTTCACACCTATGAACCGTACACAGTCCAGATAATGTAGTACAATCGTTAATAAAAAGTATTCTATATGTAGCCGCGATTTGCTTACATTGGAATAAAACGGGGAGTCGCAATGAGAAGTTTGTGGCATGGGCGATCGAAGTCACGGCAGCATAAGTGGTAGAGCAGCGGCGTATTGAGCCGAAAGCCATGGGTTCGAATCCCGCCTGTGACACAAATTTTTCATTTCGAAAAAATTCTGTATAATTAATTGAGTAGTTTTTAATTTCTTTAAATTTTTTCCCTTGGTCAACCTTTTCAAATCTGTTTTCCCTTTTTTCCTTCTTCCACATATCCTAACAGAACCTAAAATAAATGTCATATGTGGCAATTTCGATTGTTTATATGAGCATTCTTCTCACGCATGAATCGAAATAATTGGAGATTTTTGTAACTGTTAGGGGTGTTTGAAATTGTTCCGGATACCCAAAAAGAGGGGGGTGCGTGGAAGGATGAGGGATTATTTTGTTATGCTGTCGACTCCCCAATAACGATAAAGACATGGTTATTACACCTCTGATCGCGTGATACCTCAGTTTTCCTCTCATTGAAGGCCTTTTATCGCCCTTGGCTAAAATACGGCCTTGCTATTGATATCCCGACACTTCCTTGGATGGCTTTTTACGTCTTTTTAATTCTTAATTTCCAAGCCGGGCTCGACTAGGGGCAAACATTAAAAAACTCGTTCCTGACAGGCTCTTTTCACAGCTATAAAAGCCATTTGATTATAGGCATTACAGAAATTATCGTAACACCTGCCCAAAAATCGCCTTAAATCATGTAATGCATCAAATAAATAGTAATTATCCGTTTATGGTAAGAAATTTAGTGAAAGAAATTCTTGAAAAATCCTGTTTAGCAGTGCTTTCAATTAATTATAAATAAATAATAAGTTACATACCTTGAAAAGGAAGCCTGCATAGGACCCGAACTGTTTATTGGCAATAAAAACTTAAAAATAACAGGTTGTGCAGGTCGTAAAAAATCAAGATCACCAGATAAAATTGTAAAACAATATTTAAATCAGAGTGTTGTGAATCAAAACTGACTTTCCATTTTAAAGATATAAGCACAGATTAGAAAAAAAGTTCTCAACAATTTTAGAATGTTGATTCGTTTACAACTAAGAGAGGCGCATTAAAATCGATTGGGACCACTGCCTTTATCCAGCCTGATTAATAAGCCCAAGGACTAACAGATGCAATTCCAATAGTGTAAATTCCTTGCGAGATTCTTATGAAGGCTAATTGGAAAACGACGATAGGCGATGATGTCGAAGGACGGCCGTCAACGTGCACGTTATCAATCATCGTCGGAGTAAATCACGTTTACAAAAAGAACAAAAATTTCCAGTTGCATACGGACTCTTGCCTTGTATAATTTGTTTTTCATTCTTCTTAATAATCATAACGTAGAACACATTATATCATAATAGTTTAAAAACAGACGATAAAAATTTAAAAAATTAATTGGGAGGAGGTTTTTGCCAATCAGTTTATAACCATTATATGAAGTATTTTGCTTTTGGTTAGATAGTTACGGTTTGGTTAGATGGTCACGAGGCCATCGTCGTTTTAAATGGCGTGGAGGATTGTAAGGGTGAGATGTCGAGGAATGAGTTAGGGCTAGTGGGTTAGGATGGAGGGCGAGTTTAGAGTGAAAAGTGAAGAAGCGTGTTTGGACAAGATCTTTTACGAAAGGGATTTTAAGATCTTTATGAATCGTTTGATTTTTGATATAGAAGGGAGCATTGAGGATACGACGGAGAACTTCAGATTGAAAAGACTGAATTCCTTGGATATTTGATGATTTGGCCGAGCCTCACAGCTCGACTCCGTAGGTCCAAATAGGTCTGATGAGTGTTTTGTAAACGGTTAGTTTGTTATGCGTGCTTTGTTTTGATTTTGGTCCAAGAAGGTGTCTGAGTAGTCCATATCTTTTGTTAAGTTCTTGCCGTTTTAATCGTGTATGTGGGTTCCAAGTAAGTCTTCTATCAAAGTAAAACCCAAGGTAGCGGACTTGGTTCGATGGTGGTATTATTTTGTTGTAAATGGACACTGGTGGACAGGAGCGTAAATGTAACGTGTTGGCTTTATTGTTCGTTTAACCTGATCCGCCACAGATTGCACCAGTTGGTAATAAGGATCAGGTGTTGTTGGAGTGCTTCTGTTGCTAGGATAGGATTGGAGTGTGTTGATAAGATTGCGGTGTCGTCCGCGTAGGTTGTGATTTGTGTGTTTGGATGAATGGGTATGTCAGCAGTATAGATGGTGTACAGTATTGGGCCTAGGATACTACCTTGTGGAACGCCAGCTTTGATTGGTGTGATAGGTGAAAACTCGGTCCCGATTCTAACTTTAAACCAATGATCTGAGAGGAAGGATTTCAAGGATAAGGTAGTAGGAATGAGGGAGGATACATTTTAACTTATAGAGGAGGCCGGGGTGCCATACGCGGTCAAATGCTTCAGTAACATACATCCAGTGTTGTTTGTTTTCTAGAGCCGAGGATACCGTGTCGACTATTCTGAAGCACTGCTGAACAGTGGAATGGAGAGGACGAGTATCTCATAAATGTAAAGATAAATTTATTTTTTCTCTTGACCCACTTTATTGCAAACAAATTTTTTGTTTTGTTTTCTACGTCTGTGGAATGGGCTCGATCAAATTAAAAATAAATTTTAATAATAGAATAGAATAATACTAACAATGTGTTTCATATTGACCTGTTGTTTCGTAATTTGTTGAAATCGAGAGGAGCGGCCAAGAAAGAGGTAGTCAGAAAAACCTTTTTCATTTTTTAACAACTTGTCGACCTTTTATTCGTTCCCATCTTCAGGATAAATTACAAATCATATTGGGTTGTCCGGAAAATAATGCAGGATTTTGGTATTAAACAAAAAAAAAAAAAAAAGAAACTAGTTACTTTAAAGCAATGTTCTTTAATCAAAATAATTTCCCATACTCTCAATACATTTCTCCCAACGTGTTGGTAACTTATTAATTCCGTCTGAGTAGAATTCAGAATTTTTAGAATTGATAAAGTCAATAAATGCATTTTCCAGTTCCGTTTGATTTTTGAATATTATGTGTTGTAAGTAGTGGTCCAGGTGTCTAAAAAAATGGTAGTCAGTAGGCGAGAGGTCCGGAGAGTAGGGTGGGTGAGGCAAAGTTTCATAGCCAAGCTCCAATAATTTTTGTGACGTTACACGTGACACATGTGGTCGAGCGTTGTCATGCAACAAAATGGGCCCTTTCCGATTGACCAAAGAGGGCTTCATTACTGCCAATTTCTGATGCATGGTATTAATTTGGTTACAGTATGATTCAGCATTGATGGTTTCGCCAGGATTTAAGAAGCTGTAGTGTATTAAACCAAATGAAGCCCACCATACCGTAACCATTACCTTTTTTTTTCACTTTTCCAATCGCCTTGAGGTGGTCAGCGACGGTCGTTTTACTGACTTTGAGTTGCTCTGCAAGTTCTCGAACAGTTGTTTTGGGGTTTTCTTCCACCACTGATCGCAGAACATCATCATTAAGAGAGGAAGGCCTTCCACGACCTTCTTCATCTTCAAGGCTGAAATCTCCCTCCCGAAATTTTTTAAACCACCTTTGCACAGTGCACTCATTAACACAACCCTCGCCCCAGACTTGGTTAATGTTTCTAGCCGTTTGGGCTCCGCTTCGGCCGAGTTTAAACTCGTAAAAGAAAATCGTACGAAATTCTCGCTTTGACATTATAAGGATGACTGAATTATTTCCAAGTAGCGGAATGCTACAGAGGTAAACAAACAATATCATTTGGAAGAGGATTAATAAGTGTTGACATTCATACAAATGAGTAATCCTGTAAACGTAAACAGAATATTTTATATAGATTTTTTTTAATGAAAACTTAAAATCCTGCATTATTTTCCGGACAACCCAATACATTGATGGGGAAAAATGCATTTTAAGATATAAATATAAATTTCAACCAAGTATTTCATACTCACATTAAGTGCGGTGCTATTCTTGTGATTTTATATGGGATTTGTGTGAAACAGTGGCTAAACGTGAATTTGTTTTTTTATACAATTGTTTTAGGATGGGGGGACGCGGTAAATCTGAGCAATTTTCTTTGATCATAGATTTATTTTTATTAAAGTTTTATTTAACTCATAAATGGTCAAGAATGGGGATTTTCTGGGTTGGAATTGTCATTAGGAATTCATAATTGTCAACGAAGGCAAATATTATAACGAAGGAAAGAGAAATGTTGAAATAAAATTTAACAGTTTATTTGCTTTACGAGGATGGCGTAGGCTACGGCTGAGTTTGCATGTATTTGTTCTGTAATTAATGCTGTGATCAAGTTCACGATCTGAAGCTGATGAAGCTGGTTGAAACGTATTTTTCTAAACTACCTCATTTCCTGACCACTCCTCACGACTTCAATAAATAATATTATAAAGATACTAATATAGTAATTATAACTAAAATATAGTTTTTATATAAAGATAAAGTGTCAGAAAATTTGAACTTATCTGAAATGTCGAACTCAGAATAGAAATTCAAGCGTGCGTTAGTAATTTGCGTATAATAATTATGTATTTTAAAAAAGTGTTTTGTTTTCAGGTGAGTAATTAATGTTTTATTATTTTAATTGTATTAAAGCTTGAGAATTTAATAATATAAGTTATAGTGTAAGTTATTGCTTGGTAGTTTTAATAGGTTTCTCCCTCAACGTGTAAGGCTCATGACATGCCGACCCGGGAAGAACAACAGAATTAAACACAACAGAAATCCAGGGTTGCGCGGCTGGAATTTGAGCATAATCATGTAATGTGGTCACGACAACAATGGTTCATCGTACTCTTCATCGACGAGTCCCGCTTCGGTCACCAGATGGGCGTGATGAAAACGGTTTTTCAACGTTTAGAAATGCTAATCCCATTTTTTTTAACACGACATGTACCTAAGAGTTGAACAATTTGAAATTATTTATATAACCTAGATCATAAATTTTGAAAAAAAGATTACATATTTGAAAAGAATGATTTGTTTAAATTATCATAAGTGACTTTTAATGATTTTTGTAAAGAATAGAAAAGAACAAATCTAGCAAGAAAGCAAAAGCGAAAAAAACGCTGAAAAAAAGAATAAATAAAATTAAAAGATAAAAGAAGTAAAAACGTTCAAAATTGTACGACTGTACCAGATTAAATCATAATGCATAATTTTTTCTAGACCTACACAGAAAATTCGGGGTTAGTAAAATTATCGATTTAATATTTCGATATACATTAAAGTATAAAATAATTAAATAGAAAAAATGCGTCTCCTAAGGAATTACAAATATAAATCCGTCTGAATATTCGCTTCCTGAAAATGATCTCAATTAATCATAAATGAAAGCATGTTTTTACAACGTAAGTAATTAGGCCTTTCTTTATTTTTATTCGGCCGATGAAGCTTGTTGTGTGCTGATGTCCTCCTTATGTTAGCAAGGGGGGAGCCGTTTGTGAGTGATTTTCTGTCAAGACTCTGCCTCCCTCGGGGCATCAAGCCTGCCAAGAACAACATGCAGGTACGAGGCTCTCATTTTAGACTCCACTTGCTCATACGATGTCAAATGTGCCTATCAGGAAAATGGGAAAACAGAATGTCAACCCCTGCCTCATTTAAAAACAAAAATACGTCGTTATCCCCCTTCCTTTGATCTATGACTTGTCTCCGTTAAAGAAAATTTATCTATGTTTAAATATCGACTGAAACGGACGTAATATGTGCGTAGTGTCTACTAGAGTGTTTACTCATGCTCATTATGCCATATTTAATGTGTAATTACTAATACTTGAGATTGTATTAAACTCTAGTATTTTCAACAATAAAACATTTCTCATAGAAATACCAGAAGAAAAACACTGATGTAAATTAACAGCGGAACTTGTTAAAATGAAATGGATAAAGAACTGATTAACTTGCAAATATGGCATCTTTTTTTCCCCAGGAAAAATTATGTAAAATTTATTCCATAAAAAAACTCCAGAGACCCATAATAAATCGCATTAGTATCTCATTGTCAGTCTAATATAATTAACACCTATACCAATTTAATAAAATCGAAAATATGCTTTTCTAAGTCATTTATTAAATTTAATATCAAACCAATTGATAAATGTAATTCTTGGAAGAAGCTGCAACATGAAAGCTAGGCTTCCACTATTAAACAAATACAAAATTTCAAGAAGGATAGAAATGAATACATTAATATATTAATTATCACAAACTACATTAATATATCCCAAACATCACAAATAAATTTTAAAAATTCTGATAACATAAAACTCTAACATTTGTAACAAATCAAACAAAATTTACCGGAAGTATTTACCGGTTGTTCCCTCGTGTACAATGAAAATGTATCTTTAAACAGTTTTATCCCTTAAGCATCAAACGAATTTGCATGGCTAATGTAAAGACTTTATTTTATTTCTGTAATATCCCTCCATAGGAGGGGACGAGGGTTAGAACCAGTTTACCTG
Source organism: Cimex hemipterus (assembly GCA_039619505.1). Lineage (NCBI taxonomy): Eukaryota > Metazoa > Arthropoda > Insecta > Hemiptera > Cimicidae > Cimex > Cimex hemipterus. The sequence continues at coordinate 1,726,673 of CM077105.1, read as the reverse complement.
ACTTTTTTCATGTTATTCACAATTAAAAACTATGGGCAACACCGGGATTCGAACCAAACTTGGCAAATACGAGTCGAGACCTGACCATCTCGCATATCGCAAAATGCTGGAAAATAAATTGTTTTTTCAATCGAGTAATCTTAATAATTAACGGCTCAACTCTGTGCATTAAAGTTCGATAGCTCGGTTATGAATTTGACCTAATTTCCAAGGCTCAAAATATGCTGAGCCTAAGCGATAACTAAATTGATATATTGGCGTGTTTTAATCATATTCTTTTCTGTTTAGAGCAATGTGCCAAAGAAAACAGTGTAACGCAGAAAAATACACCATACTCGGAACGTAAAAGACGTATTATTGATTGACCCTCCTGTGCTTGTCACTATTTTCTATTCATATTTTTAAAATTTGTTTAGGAGCTTAAGCATTATTTATTGCAGACAGAATACCTGCTTTTCGTTTTCGACTTTCAACAAATATAATAGAGTCGAAAATTATAACAGCATATACGACGTTTTTGGTATTCAACTCACTATACGCAAAACCTCCATTATCAGGGGTTCGATTATCCGGTAAAACGAATTTATCCGTGCCTCGAGTGTGCGTGTAAATAAATGTACTACACAGGTATATATTTCGCGTAGAAATTTTTCCAAATTTAAACCACCGTCTTTTGCCTTGTTACTCTGAAGCTCCCACTTGTTTGTTTACGTTAAACGCATTGGTTACGACGCCCGTAAATGGAGAAGCGTTTAACGAGTCGTTCCAGAATAATTTTACCTTTTAAAAATTTTTTACAAATAAAAAATATTGTTTAATCAATTTTTTTAGTAAATTACATATTTATAAATTAATGTAAGTAATATATGTTCATATGTCTTCTTAATTCATTTTTTACTTAATGTTAGCAAAATGAATGCCATTATCTTGGGATTTACTTTAACACAAAAATATATTTATTACGCGGTTATTACCATAGTCATAATAATCGAAGATGGTTTAGAAAACATATTTATCAGGAAGAGACAATTTGCTGTACTTCAGCTTACAATTTGCATTTATAAGTAACAATTTTTTGTCAGAGATAAACTTTTGAAAAAAAAAGCCAGGTGGTAAGTGATCGGGTTTGAATTGCTTAACGGTTTTTTTTATCAGGTAATCGCAATTTCATGTGTCTCAATGATAAAAAAAAAACATAGAACCAACAGTACCATTTAACTTTTTTTTGATACTGATACAATACACTGAGCGATAAAAATCATTATTATAGAATTGAAAAATAAAGTTTTATACAAACGTTGACTTAGATGGTCTATCGCGTAGCGGTAACGTGCCACGAAGGAGCGGGTATGGGCGGACCAGAGATGATCCATTTCGATCCGGCTCGTGCCTGAATAGGTTTCCGTCGGCAATACGGTCAGAATCGAAATGTGGCAATGCACGCATTCCCCTCCATTTATCTGTTTCTATTGAATCAATGGGCGATCTTCCACTTATCTGTTCCATTGAAACAAGCCCACAATTAATTGTCTTTCCGGGTCTGTCCACGTCGTAAACGTCTATGCTATGGAATGCTGTTGATGAGAATTAATTCTGTGAAATGTACTCAAGAGAAGAAAGTGAAATATATTTCTACCTTGCTCTTTGCAAAAACTACTATTGGTCGTAAGAAAGGAAACTATCAAGCATAAATTTTCTTTGTCCTAGGATGGTATAGTATAACTGAAGTACTTACAAGAAAACTACGCACTATAAATACAAGAAAAGAATTAAACGGTTCGTCACGGACTTGGAGATTTAACGGAATGTGAAAACTTTGCCAATGAAAATGTCCGGTCCGTTTTGCCAGACGGGCAACATGACAGTTTTTAAAAGCACAACCTAATAATTAAAATAGCGGGGAAATAATGTACTCACGTCACATATATTTCCACTAGGGAGTTGATATTTTTCCCACAGCCGACAATTAAGGAAATAATAATAATGAAATGAGACGTGCCGTAATCGCCTGGGGTTTAAACCGTGTAAGCCACAGCCGCCGCCTGGTTTGCATTAAACCCCCATCCAACCCGGAATTGTTTGCATACTGTTTATAATCTCTTTAACAGTAAATTTATAATGCGTCTGTGCCTTTCGTTTCGCTGGGCGATTCTCGGTTGTTCGGACATTTTTGCGAAGCGTCAGAGTCGAAAATAGCTGCATGTAAATAAATAAACATTTTTTAAAGACAATTACGAAGGATAGAATGTTAATCTTGATTCCGCTTAAAAGATACAAGCGTTAATACAAAAGGAAGTTATAATATATTATAAGATTGGAGACTACGATAAACACGCGATGTCCTTCCTTCTTGTCTGCAAGTCAGACAGCCTATCACGATGACATTATTCTCGAGACACGGGCGAGAATACGAGAATTAGCCAAACAATCTGACGGTCAGGATGTGTTTACAAGAGCAACCCCTTTCTGTTAGTAGGGAAAACCCGTTTAATCCAGTTTTAACCTTCGTTGTATCCCCTTCTGAAAGTCAACGGGACAGCCAGATTTTTCGAAATGGCTAAAGAATCTTGGTGAAATTTTCTCTCGATATGTTGGATGGTGACAAGTAGTTTGAACTTATACATCTATTCGATGTATCATTCTAACAGACGCGTTTTAGTTTTCGCCATCTTCAGATCTATTAGATTCAATTTTTTTGCTGAGGCTACCAAAGCAACTATCCACCATCATTAAATCAAGTTTATTGACAAAGTACGACGACTATAATACAATTAATCAACATATTTACATGAACACTAATAAATAGGGGCTTTGTCCGAAAATTTCGTGTCGCGAGAGGGATTCGAACCTACGACTTTGGCTCAATACGTCGCTGCTTAAGCAACTAGTGTGACTTTAATCCCCTCGGACACCAATTGCTCATCTCAACCTACAGCCTCTACCAAAAAATGGCAAAAAGAGGGAAGTCGAAAAGTTGTAGGTTGAGATGGGGAGTTGGTGTCCGAGAGGATTAAAGTCACACTAAAGTCAAGTAGTAGAGAAGCGGCGTATTGAGCCGAATGTCGTGGGTTCGAATCCCGCTCGTTACACTTTTTTACCTTAATCAAGAACTTAGATAAATAATATAATAAATTTATAATTAACATTTTACACTTCGTACAAGTTTTCATGGATCCCTACTCCTAAGAATGTATTTATATTTAGTGTTTCAATATGTTTTATTTACATACAAGCAGGAATGGATGTTAGCTAGAAATAAAGCTACCTTGTAAATCTTTCTTTCAACAAAGCCACAGCAATTATGTAAAACAGACCCTTTGGCTGAAGCGCTTAAGTGTAATTTAAAAGCTAAACCTCTTAAGAGACAGATGAATGTGGTTATAATGAGTATGTATACGGTTAACCAACTGCACTATAACATTGAAAATTGCAAAACTACATTGAAAGCTTATTTTAAGAGTTTTTGACACATCCTCAATTTCATTTGAACCGAACATCCCGCGCACGGTAATAAATGTTTAGTTTTTACAAATTAACAAGTCCTCAGCGTTTGCCAAACTTTCGACAGCAAGAGAAAATCCGTAACGTAACCGTGAACGGTGTCTTTGTTTACAAGCTTGCAAGATACGACTGTAGACTGACCTATTGTAGACTGAAAAACTCCCCCTCAGAAAAAGGCGAAATCCGTTATGAAAAAAGACCTCAAATAGGGTTAAAGTTATTTGGAAGACATTACATGTAACGATGACTTTGAAATAACGGAAACGTTATACAAAATCTCTCTATTAATGGTGTATATACCGTAAATTGTGGGAACCGAAATTCCTCGGGCGACGGGAGGCTCGAACCCACGACGGCGGGTAGTCGTCACCCCGTGAAAAGGTTTTCTAATTTTAAATACTTATAATTATAATTAACTATAATTAGTTTTCAATTGCAAAAAAGTACCAAAATGACGAAATATATTATTAATCGTACAGGACGTATATGAAATGAGAAAAAATGTGGATCCTCAACTTTGTCAAACCCAAAATAAAATTAAGAGTTTACGTTTTTTATATCATTTTGCCGTAAAGATCAGGCATCAGACGCGTTGGCAAAAATACATTTTTTTTACAATGTATCGGCCTATCTGGCGAAAAGGCGTAATTTATAGAGTGAAATGGTCTCTGAGTTAGTAGGTAGATCGGCGGCCGATGTGAAAGTTTACATTCCCTTCGAGAGGAGGTCGGCCTGCCTTATGATTTCTCTCGCTCTCATTATGCCGCCTCCTGTTGTCATTAGGCGACCTCTTTACCGGACTAGTATATATTTTCACGCCTCTCGTTCCCAAGGAAAGCTCATTTCGTGCAAGCCGGCAAAATCGTCCCGAGAGGAAACAAAGATTGAAACTGATAAGAAGATTTAAATGCATTGCCTCCTCGCTATGCCGCTATTCAAGCACGGAATAACCCAATTTCCATGTGTGTACTTTACAAGACTTTAACCACGAATGGGACGTATTCCAGGAAGTCGTGCAACCTTCGACGACTTTTCCCACCGATAAGATTGATCTTTTTTTAACCGAACGATCAAAGTTGGGCAATTTCTTCCGGTGGAAAGCTTTTTGCGAAGTTTCCTTAAGCTTTTAAGTCTCTTCTAATAGGAAAACTGTGGTTATGAGCTAATTCAGCTCTCGAGACTGTAAATGGGATTGTTTTTCCGCAACTCTATGCTGTTAGCTTCACGAAGTTAGCCCGGCAATAATTTTGCTTAATTTTATCGCTGACATATTTAAAGAACAATTTGTACTTCTTTTATTTAACAGAATACGTAATAACAAATTTTTATGGACGGACATAATTTAATCATTTTCCTATTATATGATGAATTTATCAGTCGTAGTTTAAACATAATAAAATCTTTGTCAAGCCTAAAGGATAGCCAAAAGAATAAAAGAATAAACCTTTAAAAACTCAAGCCTTAAAAATAATGACTGAAGATATGAGATAAGTTGGAGGTGAATGAAGCGAAACTATACACCTGTATAACTAAAGGAAATCTATAAAAAAAGGACAATACAAAGACAGGAGAGAAGTAAATCATTAGAGAAAATACAATATCTGAAATGTAGCGTGTAGAATCTTCAAAAAATCTATGAATTCAGTTGAAACTATTCAGTGCTTCCCAATTCAATCTGATCCCGGCAAACTAGGGCGAAGAAAACTGCAAAAATTTTCAGTCAGGGTAGATAAACCGTCTTTACTTTTATAACGAAGGATCGGGTTTTGAACAGCTATGCATTTCATTTTTATTAACTCAAGGCGTATCTCATGATCGGAAGAATTTATCTACCACCCATCATATTATGCGAACACGATCAAAAACCATTTCTTTTCTGCATAAATTTTCTTGTGTGAACAGCATTGTGAGAGAAGCAATTTTGCAGTCTTACCAAATTTTCTCAAGAACCATTAAGTTTTTATCAAGATCGTGGTCTATTAACACTTAAGGGGAGTCATGTCATGATGTCGAAAACGTTCTGTAAATAAAGAAAATTCTATTTCTGCAGTATATTGGTCAACAACCTACATTGATAAATTAACATCCCTTAAATTTGAAAGGCGAAACATGCATGTAAACTTGTAAATTGAAGATAAAAGTAAAATTAAAAAATTAAATAATCTTTACAAGAAAGTTAAATAAGCGGAATACAATTTGAATGCAGACGTTCTAAATAAAAGACTGAATGGAGACGTAAGTCGAACATTTAATAACTCTCCTTGAACGGAATCACAATGTTCGGTCGAATAAATATCGAGCATTCTGGGGGGTGAGTATGTGACCAGACTTCCATGTTTGTTTAAAGTGTTGTTTACGTCAATTTATTAGAATGACTGTAATTTAATAGCGAGTAAATAAGGGTTTGCTTAACAACGACCCGAGAAATATCAAGTGTTCTGGAGTGACGGTGTGACGTAGAAGAGTAAAAAGAAATTAGCGAGAATGAAGTAAAGTCAACCCCGCACCGAGGACTATTGAGTACCCTTAGGGAGTGAATGTGATCAGACTTCTCAGTTTATATCAAGTGATGTATTTATGTTCATTTATAAGAATTAATGTAATTTATTAGCGTGAAAGACGGGGTTGCTTAACTCTGACCTGAAGAATAACAAGTACTCTGGAGGGGGTGAATGTGACCAGTCTTTTCAGTTTGTACCGTGTGTTGTTTTATGTTATTTATTAGAATGTAATTTATTAGCGTGAAAGAACGGGATTGCTTAATAATGACCCGAAGAATAAAAAGTACTCTGGCAGGTGAATGTGATCAGACTTTTATGTTTGTAAGTATGCTTTGTGTCTATTTTGTAGTTGACGTGAGGAACAAATTAGAAGCTTGAACCATTTAATTAATGGTGGCCATATCAAAGCAGTCAATCGAGACGCTCTAATGGATGCAGGTTGTGAAAAACGAGAAAAAGAAGTAAAAACATGGAGAGTGCCGGCGAAGACCTCGGCTGTTTATAAATTAAACTTCTTAAACTTCCCACGTTCAACATTATTGCCATTGATTCAATAAAATGGCTTAGAATGCAGAGAGAATAGGATTTGACATTCATTGATGTGTTGATGTTCACTACGAATTTCCACCGAAAAAGACCATTTTTAAAAGAGCAAGGAGAGTGGTACCGGATAAATCATCACTTTTTTTTTTTTTTTTTGTAGATTCAGTAGGCACGTTGTCTTGTTATTGCGTGCAACCAGGATTCAATATGCGGTTAAACCTACAAGATAAAACGGAACGGCTCACGCATGAAATATTCACCTGCGGATAAACAGACGAGTTATCGTTAAACAGTTATTATCCGATTTTTCAGGGCTTGTCAAACTGGTCGTTGGGCGTAAAAAAGGCGTCTTGCACGCGGGATTGAACGTTTTGGAATGCTGCCACATCCAGAACCGGCAACGCGTGTCTGTCTCCCAGGGTTAATTATTTGCGAGTATATAACGCCCTGATGCTAATAACCTACGGACTACAACACGGGCAACGGCTAGGACTCACCTGAAAGAATTACCATTGCAAAGGAAAATCTCAATGAGGGAAGAAATATCACTCAAGTCTTCTAAAGCACCGTGTAAGTCTGACGGGTGTTAAGTGTAAACTGAGCACTTGGGCCGAGTCTAGATGGCTGGATCTGGAACGTTCCACCCCGACTATGTGGGGGGGAAGAGCATGCTGCCTACTACGCATCGGCCGTACCCTCCATGGGGTTAACCGATGACAAGATCGCTTCGCGGGAGACCACATCTTCGTACAACGTTGTCGAGTAAATTCACCATAAATCTCAATCTCCGGAGTTCCTCAACTGAAATCCTCAATAATAAACAATCCCTAAAAATATAAGCAACATTAAACGACTATTTAAGATTGTTATGAATGTCCAAAACAAAATTTACACGCAAAGATGAATAAATATTAAAAACAAACAAAATAAAAATATATCGCCATATTCATAAGAATAAGAAAATGAGCTGAAGAAACGTTCGGTCGATAAAGGTTCTCATACAACTTGGGAGCTTCAACATCGGATTTCAGTATCTCAGCGTCGATAAGCCATCATGACCCTCTTTTCCATTTTACAACTTGGGAATAGGGCTTTTTTTACGTACGCGATAAATACTCACTCACCGGGAAATAGCAGGTGAATAAAAGTTTCTAGTACGAAAAGTCAATTTTTTATTTATTTAACAACATTCCGCTAGGAACAAGAGGTATTTTCTTATTGGAGTTTGAAATGTGCTTAAAATTGTCATGGAAAATGCGAGCGAAGGTAATGCAAAAAATAAGAATCATACAAAAATTAAAATTATAGAATTGTGTAAACGATATATACATGACAAACAGAAAAAATTAAAAACGTTTCTTCTCGCACGCACGAATGTGTGTGTGTGTGTGCGTGCGAGGGAGAGAGAGAGCGCATAATGAGCTTGCAAAAGCATAAAATACAGGAGGCAGAAACTTAAGAACAAAGATGGAAATAAAAAGATAGAGAGGCATAATAGAAAGAGTGAGAGGTGAAATATAGGGAGAGACAGAGAAAAGAAGATAGTTAAATCGGGACAGATGGGAAAAGAAGAGCGAAAGAAAGTTTCACTCACTCACTCACTCACTCTCTCTCTCTCTCTCTCTCTCTCTCTCTCTCTCTCTCTCTCTCTCCCTCCCTACCTTTCTCCTCTATCTCTATTATACACGCGCGCCTTACTTTTTGTTTACGTTGTGCTTATTGCAGGAAACGTTGTAGAACAATAAAAGGAGTGAATTTGTAGTCAAGAAGAGTTTAAGAAAATATATGAAGAAGAAAAACGTGCGGATAGCGGAGATAAAGACGGATGGATGTATAAATAAAGAGAGAGAAAAGAGATTGTGTAGTCGATAGATAAATATCCCAAAAAATGAGGTTTAAGTGATATTAAATTATTTGAAGGTCAACCCAACTGCATGATCCGTAACTAACGATTTGTTGATTTTTAAATTATTAGGCTCAATGTTTAAAATATACCGATATCAAGGTTCAGCTTCCGGAGCGAAACGTTAGCTTTAAGTGTAATTATATAAGTTTGTTACCTTCAAGGAAAAGAAAGTAGATAAAATGTGACTGTCACAGGTAACCTCAGCTTATTCAAATATTCATTGATCCACTTAAAAACTCTCGTCAAAAAATGGTCGGTTGACATACTTTCTTAAAGAAGTTTTCCCAGCGCTTTTGAAATTCGTTAGGGATTCCTAACAAGATCGTTATAAAGTTGATTTTCATATCGTCACTTGTAAAATGTGGGCTTTTGCCAGGAAACGTGGCGCACTCGGCAAAACACGGCCTATAATCATTTATCAAGAGAACGAGATGATTAAGTATGATTGGGGCAGGTGACGGAAGCACTCGGGGCCATCATTATACCACTGGATGTCGTTGCAGGCACGCAGGAAAAGAAAGAGCCACCGCTCTTAATATATTGCTATTAATAATTTTGGTTGATCCTTGATGCTGTGAAACAATGGTAGGAGAAAGCATTGACAAATTACAGCATTAAAAGCCGTTCTGCGGTACCAGGGGCTCCAACCGGGAAATTAGCGACGCCACTTGGTCAATAAGACAGACAGCAGTCGGCTTCAAAAGGTTCAAACGGTGCCCCAAACAATCTGAACCCAATATTATTGAAAAATATTTCCTGTTAAATACATACATCTTGCAAGGGTCGTACACTTGATTTGTTCTGTTACATTTAAAAAAAATTTCAAAAAACGCAATAGTATTTACATACTTCAAGAAGCATCTGTAATACTATTAATTGCTTCCATCTAAAAATTTTCAAATGAAAATGGACTTTATGGGCACTTATTGAAAATAGGATGCCAAATTCACCGGTACCTGGTGACCGTACATCCAATGCATACCAAAATTACCTACAAGGTTTTTATTTTTATGCTGTTACAACTTAAGAAAAAGTAAACACTGATCTTAGAAAATCGCTGTTATTTAAGCCCCTTTGGACCAAATGTTCTGCCCAAAGAACCATTGACGATGCCACCGTTCTGGGTTACAACCACGTCATCCATAACGATATAAATGTGTCTTTTATAAAACTAATTGCAAGTTTCAACTATAACACCATTCACACTTTCATTTTCATGTGCAACAAATATACTTCCGATCTTTTTCCAATATCCTCCCCAACGTCCTGACCTGTACTCTGCTCTTAGGGAGCACACTGCATAGCTTGTCCACTCGATAGGATAACAGAAGGATAAAAATCACTTGTTTATAAAGGCAGTATAAATTAGGGGTTGTTTTCCCGGCAAATAAAAGGAGTATTTCCAAGAAATCTTGAAGCGATTCAATACAAAAGGTCACGAATCTTAACCCCCACGTCTTTTCTCCTGGAAACGAAAACAGAAAACGATAAAGACCCAACAATTATTATTTTACAGGAAAAATAACGCTTTGTGACAAAGCAAACGCGCTTAATGTTTTCTGCACTTTTTAAGATAATGGGCGATAAGTCTATCTTAACAATTAATTAGAACAAATGACAAATAATAAAAGTAGTACAATTTTTGAAAAATAAATACATAGATGTCACATAAAAAGGATAAAAATGTAATATAATTATGTTTGTAGTCAGACAAGTAAGTTATCAGATATAATTAATTACAAAATGTCTTATGTTTTTCAATTATTGGTTAAAAATGTTAATTGCTATGACAAATATTTTTGGCTGTAATGAAATAGTTGAGAAAACTAATTGTATACCTATTTAATTTATTGATTTGATAACAAATGTTGAATTTGTTTGTTATGTCTGTCTATTTGAGCAAGAAGCCTGTAAAGTTCTTGTAATAAACGCGTAACCAGGCAGACGAACTACATCCACGTACTGTACTTGTTAATACGTATCAAATTAAAAAAAATTAGTTGTCATAAAAACCCATTATCTATCGATACATCTATCTAGTGGGAGAAGCTATAGGAATAATCATCAAATTGCATATAAAAGTATTAAACAAATATTGAAGTTAAAAACCTGTGGCCGGCCTAAATTAGATGGCACATAATTAAAAACCAAATAATTGTTTACTAAATATTTAAATATAATTTTGCTATCATATTTGCATCTATTATGCTATCTATTTATAACTTATATTAAACTTTTATATAAAACTTGAAACATATCCTTTTCTAGACTTGGACTTTAAGTTATTAAATAATGTATCTGTTACAACAGATAATGTTCCTACCATTTATGTACTTTCTGGAACGAGGCGACCTTTCATACTAGTTAGTTTTGTTTATACAAAAGATGTCTAAACACCAACACTTGGAATTAAAAAATAGTTAGTATTAATATATGTAAATGCAACAGATGGAATTTCTTTGTTCTGCAGTCTTTATTTTCGGATTCAGATGTAAATCTAACTTAATTAATATTCAATTGTTTCAATATTCTAATCATACCGATACAGCCAGGTGGAAAGTTATCGGCGGGGTAGAAGTTCATCGGTGTTTTCACTCCAAGTTAACGGCTTATGTAATTCCGTCCTGCGTGTCTCCAGCTTTCTTTTATTGACACGTGCACGTATAGAGGAGTTTTTCTGCTAAGCCGTTACGAGTAAATCGAATTGCCAATTAGGTCGTAATTAAGAAAGTGACCTTTTGTTGAAGGATGTCAGGCATCGTTTCCACCTTCCACCCACCTCCAGTTGATTACACGTTTTTGCCCATCACGTTCTTTTCCCCGCTATTCCAGGGCTGAGAGGGCTTTAATGGCACTTGTTTCGGTAACGGCCATGTTATTTCAAAGAGATTGATTCGGAAAGGGAATTTATTTTAGAAAACCGGGCTAAATCGGTAAATACGATCCTCTCTGAATTTATACCGGGCCGGATAACAGTTTCTGGTCCGTTTATTCTAGCTAGAGCTTTGTTTACGAATTTTTCAGCTAAAAAATACATTCGGACTATTTGAAAAGTCGACGTCTGGATTTAGACTTGCAGGAAAAGTAACAGGGCTACTTCAACTTCAAAAGCAGTATAAATGTAAAATTAAATTGCTGCAAATACAGAAGATGTTTCGGTAAACATAAAAAACTCCTTATCCACTGTTTTCGTGGTCCTCTCGACAAATTAATATATCACAATTATTTACAGTTTTCAGTTGAGATGAAAAAAAGTTAATGGCACGAGAGGGATTCGAACACATGGAGTCGATGTCCGAGTGGATCGACGTCACGATAGCTCGGGTGGTAGAGCAGCGGCGCATCTAGCCGAAGGGCGTGTGTTCGAATCCCTCTCGTGCCATTAACTTTTTTTCATCTCAACTAAAAACCGTAATTAATTGTAATATAAAAAATTTCGTTAGAGTACGCCGAACTGCTATAATTTTAAATATAAAAAGTTTTTACTCTAAGAATTAATTATTCTTTACCTTACCCTGAGAGACAAACAGTTTGTGATCGTGATAACACCATGACATGAGAATAACACTCAATTAGCGTAGTTCGTCGATATTGATATTATGTGTACAGGGTGATCCTTCATTGCAGCACCCCAATTGGTGTGCAAATCGTAAAGAATGTACATATTTACGGGTGAGTTTAATTCTAAAAACTGTATATTTGGTATATATGATGGGCTAGGTTAGTGCTTAACATCGGCGGGACGGAAAGTTGGTCAGGTAAATCTTAGACCCTTGTTAATAAATATCTATTATCAAAACACCAATATGGTTACCATCGTCGTCATGACAAATTACAATCAACGAACATAAAAATATGCATTTCAATCTATAACTATTAATACCAATACTTTTAAGGCCATTATTGAAGAAGCATAACATGAAATTTAACGCTGGGTGGGCTTGTCTTTCCATATTTCGCCATCTTAAATCACCCATGGAGACTAGGCAGACCAATATGATCGGCAACGACCAACTTTGGGGTTACTGAGAGATAGGGCTAATTGCAGGTCAGGAAGAAGTCATTACATACATCTATATCTATCAATGACAAATGTTTTAAGGCTATCATTAAAGAAACATAACTATTTCTAGGTATAATAGCTACATATAAATCTACACCTAACAGCACCGGGATTTGGAAGATTACGGTGGACATTTAGCCATCTTAATTCACCCAACCATGATATGCGGACCAAATTGATAGTCAAATTTTAGGTTCATTATCCAGCTGACAACGTGCAGATAATTCCATAATTCAAGTGGTTAGAGCAGCGGCGTATTGAGCTGAGGTCGAGGGTTCGAATCCCGCTCGTGACACTAACTTTTTCACCTCAACCAAGACATTAGATAACAAAACAATAATTAATTGAAATATCTCATAATATTAATTATCATCAAAATTTTTTATTGATTTCGATTTATCCCGATTATTGCCAGTAATGAATAGGTAATGGAAGAAACATTGCCAGAAGCTTTGTTAGTAAAAAAGTAATTTAATGTGCAGATTTGCTTAACGTCCAACTGTTGAGTGTCTTGTAAAAGTGGACCAACTACTTAACAATACTTTTTTTTAAACTATAATCAACCAACGGTCCATGGACTATGCCGGAATTCGCTGGCTGCTTGGCAAATAAGAATCGGACGCTTTGCTTCTCGGCCACCGCGGTCCCTTGCAAGACTTATTAGGTTACTTGAGAGTAAAATTACAGGTGATAATGACTGATTGTTTTCATTGAACGGAATCAAGCAAATGGTAGTCGCGGAAAGTATTATTTCCATTTATTCCTATCATCGTTAAACGGTTTAGGGCAGTCATTGAAGAGCATAACTAGTTCTAGGTATAAAAGTACATTTTAATTTAACCTAACATCACCAGGACTTATATGGTAGTACAAAAGGAACATAACAGAAAATATACGTTTTTATCTATTCTGATTACCACCAAGAGTTTTAAGACTACTATGCTAGAAAAATACTTAATTGTGAGAGGGGCATTTCCATTAATTTTCGGGAAATATAGTAAAGCTTTGAAATCGTGAAGGAGAGTGTCCGTAATGAATAAAAGGTCGAGTCGAGGTCAATACACAATTTAAGCCGCACAAGATTGGGAGGCTCTGTAAATCACCCTGAATAATTATAAAAAAGAACAATTTTTATGATCGATTAACAATTAATAATTGCTGTTAAATTCCTAATGAGATAACGATGTTCTGTTTGTTGGAGAATTGCAAAAAGGGCTAACCTGGAATAATTTTTTATTTGGTGGAAGCGAATAATATGAAAAGGTTAAATCAATTTGTTAAGACTTTCTGATTTCCACCAGTCAGATTTTTTTTAAAATATTATTAATGATCTCTTCGCTCATTATTCACCTAATGGTCGTTCAGATGACGAGGGGGAAGTCGAAACCCTACAGATACAAATTACACCTCACGCTTGAGTTTGATTGGAGTTTCCTTCAAAATTGCATCACACGAAAGAAATTCGTTTTTAAATCAGCCACGTATTAATTGTTGGATGCTAGGAGGAATCATTTATCGTGTTATCAATTAATCATATATTGTGTAAAGCTCACCACCGTGGTTTTTACGAGGGTGGTTTTGGCCCGCGGCAAAGCCGACACTTTTGTCCCGGGGATTCTGGCCATTCAAGAGGTTATGGAACTCGGCCAGATCTCGCCGCGGGGAAAGCGCCCGTGTTTCAATTGCCATCATGATTAAGAGATTTGGAAGTTCCGCCCTCTCGGGGAGTCCGTTCATATATGGGCGATTCATAATTTGCCGATAAACCGAGAACGTTATTAAAAGTTGCTCTGATTTTGGATCTTTCAGCCCTTACTCCAAACGGTTTTTACAACGGACAATGAGCAGAAGAGTTTATTTTGTCATTCGAACGGTTTTCGTCTATTCGTTCTTCTATTGATCTAACAATGCTTAGGTTTTTAATGAAAAAAACAGAGGGCAACGAGAAGTTCAAATTAAATTTTATCCGCTTGCCTTACTAAATTAATTATTCAATAAAACGATAGAAAAAATCAGACGAGTTAATAGCATGGTATTTAACTTAATGCTTAATTACCGACCAAACCCGTATTTGTATTAGAAGCGAGGATAGGTAAACCCACGACGTCCAATCATTAATAATGTTCAACCAGTCACAAGAAACTATTTAATTACTCGTCCGTGTGAAAACCCGACCGGAGAGTACGACTGATTTATCCATGATCCAATTTATCTGTATTATTTATTGCCAGAGGATAATCGGCGAAAATTAATTTTAAGAAAAGAAAGCCAAGCACGATAACGCAATCAGTTATGAGTGTTAATTGTGTAACAGGACAACATCGTGGCCGGAATGTGTTGGAAAGGAGGAAATAAGGCAAACGGCGAGAGAGGGAACTTAAGATTTATAGTGTACATGATCCTTTAAATATAATTGAATTATTTCCAGCCGGAGAGAAAAGAGAAAAAGTTCCAAGTGCTACAAGCACAACAGTGAAAACTTTTTCTTCTCGCAGACGAGCAAAACACCCCCGGGGGGAGGAGAAAAATTCTGTCATTTAGGATATTTGTCAACAAAATAATAGTTTTATCGCTTTTTTTGGCAGAGCAATGCCTGGGATTAAGTCATTCCCGGTTCAAAGGAATTCAAAGGATTTATTTTCCGTTTTCGTTTGACTACAAGTTTAAACCGAGTATGAATTCCGAATCCACTACTTTTTAATTATTAACCTTCGGATCCCACAGTGAATATTAGATTCACTTTTTGTATTTGGTTCTACTGAAAGATTTGTTGTTTACACGATCCGGATTTTACGCATCGGATGCTCATCAACTGGTTGAAGGAGTTACAAATACATCTCTCGAAATGAATTGCAAGATGACTGTTATGACAACAAATTTCTCCAAGCATAGCACTACATTTTATGACTTGAAGATTACCCAAATAGAGGTCGAAACGTCGGCAATAAAATTAAAAAAGTGTTTTTCTAAAATAAATCCGACCCGACTGCTCCTCACTACTTCCACCATTTATGTAACATCAAAATTAATCTTCATACAAACAAAACAAAACTAAAATTAACAAAATCAAATTTACGAAAAAGAGTAGTTTTTAAATAAACATATATATTCAAATGAATTGTCATAATAAAAAGGTATAGTTGTAAAAAGGTCTCTGCATGTATAGTTATAATTATTAGTTTTGTTCATTTGTGCATAAAAATTAAGGACAAAAATATATCTGAACGCCACCCAAAATTAAATGTACCATATAGTCAATAAATGAATAAATAAATGTTTACTTACAAAATTTTAACAAAAAGAACATGGAAGGAAATGTGACAGCAGTATAACATTCTAGAGCGAAATTTTCTATATACATAAAATAGGTGGATGTTTGAAAATTTGTTTTCTTCTAAAATAAAAAAGGAAAAGAAAAATATACAAATACCCAAGCTTGCTGGATGGTAAAGATCGAAAAGTTAGAATATATCAAACTTACAATGAAGCTGTGGGCGTCGGCTAATATTAAAAAAAGAGATAAAGTTAGAATAAGCCTGAGGGTTGGCCATACCCGGTTAACCAGAGGGGCAACATCTTTTCGGAAAATTTCGGAAAAGACTAAGTGGTGCCCAGAAATGGAAAAACTGAGACTTAGGTCTAGAAAAAATGCAGGTAGATTTATATGTGTTAATTTTGAACTTCCGTCTTCGGCAGCAATGATACAAGCATTAGTTAGAAAAATGCAAAATAAAGTAGGTCTCAGAATCGGGCCTTGAAAGACGACTGATTGAGTCTCGCAAGGACGAGAGAAATAATTAAATAGTGCAACATGAAAAGGTCCTATCTGCAGACGGGAGAGCTCGATTTTTATTATCTAATTCGTAATTATATTCAAGCAGAATATTACTTTCAGTATAAACTGATGCAACCAAATAGAATATTTTATTTCTTCTTTTGTATACAGATTTAAAAAAAATGTATAATTAGAGTCTAATCACAAAATCAACGCCAATAGGAAAGTCCAATAGTTACTAAATTCGTATTAACGCCATTTCGCAAGTCTCGTTAATCAACAATAGAGCCTGAGCGAACACTATTAAATCTGCCTTAACAATAATTAATTATTTAATTATACATGATACTTTTCTTTTGGGAGATTGCACATCAAGAGGTTAATATCCGTACGAAACAGGTAGAACAAATAGAAAAATCAGATTCATAGAATTTAATGATAGTTTTAATTTAAAAACCCGTGCATTTCCTACGCCAATTAAAATAACATTTCATGTATGATTACTCAAATCAGTTGTGTATAATTAATTGAATAATTAGGCAATTAAGAATAAGTTGATAAAAGTAATTTAACATAAGATCAGTTCTAATTCAACAATTATGTACAATTAAGTAAAGAATTATAATAATCATGCGGTTTAAATTAATGCTTGTCGTTATTATTAAACAGATTGATTGCGGAAACTATTTTTTTTTCTCTTTCGACCCACCGATTATCCAAGAGTCAGGAACAAGATTTTGATTACCCCCAGGGCGGTCTAATCAGTTATGGTGTCGTGTCTGGTTTTTGTGACCATGTATGTCACGTGACGTTTATTGATCAGGCATTTCGCCATTGCCCACTTCCGTAGCATGTTACTATGTATCATTTTGAATAACCGGACCAGCATCGGCAAACTCAATTAGTTCTCGTAATAGATTCAGGCCACATAAATCACTGATGTAATATACGAAATTGACCCAAGAGGCTAACAGGGTGGAAGATATTTTAATAATTGTGCAAATGATACCTCAATGAAATTACTCTGATTTAACTTCTTTTTCGATTAAGGTATAACGTTTGAAAAGAATGAGTCATTATAAGAAAAAACTACTACGAACAAATGCTATACATAATTAAACCGTCTTACTTCATACTTTTTAAAATATTTAAAGTTTGAAGTTACCGATTATTTGGTCTTCTTATTACTGCTTTTTGGTATGCCAGACAGGTTTCGGCATTTCGCCATATTCGATGTTGGGTCTGTATGATTTTTGTGATTTCGAGACTCTTTTGTACGATCGCCAGAGGTGAGGTGTGTGTCCGCGTTATCTTTCTCTTTTGGTGGATTAAGTCTTGGCTTTTTCTTATTGTTCTGGTCTACTTTATCGACGTCGTCAATTTCGTTTTTGTTGGTGTAATGTGTCGTACCTGACCCGTTATTAATTTATGTATTTATTAGTTTTTAGTGTTAAATGGTCTGCATACATGTATGTTCATTTTGTCCTTTTCGAAATTCTCACGCTTCTCTGTCTTCTTGACGAATCGTGAGATGTTCTGTGAGGTTATTCGCGTAGATTGAATTCCTGTCATTATCCTTTAGCGATATTGTTCTTTTATCGTTCCTGTCTGTCCAATATATATGTTTCCTAAATTGCATGGTGTGGTACATGTATATATGCAATTTTTGTCAAGTAGGGTGGTTTTGCCTAAGTAGTTTTTCGATTGTTTTCCGGGTCGATAGTGCTGTTTTAATTCCTAATTTGTTTAATAGATTCGTTAGTTTGAACGTTTCTTTACCAGCATATGAGAGGGTGTTTGGGTTTTTGTAACCGACCAATTCGTTGCGAGATTTCCTGATAATCTACTACAGAAATTATCCTTTAGAAGCATGATCTTGTTTAGCGGACCAGAGTGGGCGAGTGGTTAGGACGACGGTCTCGTGTGTGCCACGGTCCTAGGTTCGAATTCAGACAGTGCTTATGACTTTCTAATTGGGTATGTACAAAAGACGTGTTACAGTGTGATCCCTCGACCGCGACACCCAATGATTTGGAAGTTAATTCTTCCTGACGAAGAAATTAAAGACTTTTCTATTTTTTGGTTTTCTGCAATCGTAGCCATTTTTTGTCAGATTTAGAAATGGGTGCAGCAGTAAACGTATACTGTTATTCATTTGTAGTCCTGTTGCGAATCGTTTTTTGTATAAAGAGTTGAGCTCTATCAGTTTGTAGTTTAAGTTGTTGATGTCTTTAGGACTAATATGTCGTGCATATTTGGTGCAATTTGTGGTAGTATGTTTCATCAAAGTTTGGTTAAAAGAAGTTTTAGTAAATAATTGCTTGGTAAGAAAAATTTTTATTACATTATCATCGCTGTGCCACAACCAATATCGAACAAACGAGCTCTTCATCAGAATTAAATCAATTAGTTTATTAACCGCACCCTTACCCAAAAATAAAGTCTGTCATTTTAATAAAAGGCTGTAAAAACCGTGCCAAAATGAGCCGAGTCGAAATTCGGAGGGAAAAAATTGTGATATGCCAATTGTAAAATTGTTTAATAGAACTCGAAATTGGTAAAATTTGGAAATTTGAACGATATTTAAATATTGCATGTTAAATAAAGCAGATTATTCTACAAAATGAACTTATAGATCTGACAAAGTTGCATCGAAAAATGTAAGCGTTTTGTATGCATTTTTTTTAAATTCAGCTAAAACTTTTAAGAAAGTAAATATTTTGCAAATAATAACAAAAACAAATTGAAAGGTGTAAAATTTCTTTTGGACTAGCGGTGTGAAGAACCTATCCGAATCTGTGAAATCCCGTGTCGTTCTGTACACAAAAATGCCTATCTGTAAAACGACCAAAGTAACGGAAAAATATTGTTCGCTTTATTCAATTTAAAAATTAAAATTGAATAGAAATTTTGGTGGATTTTCCCGTACAACGTATTTGAAATAGTTGTGCTATTCTATATTAATGGTCAGACTCGATGTACGATGGACGAGAAAAAACTACTTAACTACATGGATATTCACCTCACTTACTTCTCAAAAAAGCACGGGTAGGGCAAGCGCCTAGGCTTTCGCCTTAAGTAAAAATAACTCGATTATCATGCAGATATTTTATTATTGCCCTCGGTCAGTGAAACAAGATAGGCGTAAACAATTTGGTGTGGACAGGTGAAGACGAAGTAGGTAGTAGTTGAGCCCACCTGCGGGGGTGGTTGGCCATTATTTACTGTTATTGTTCTCCTATTGGTGGCCCTAGGGTAATCAGTAATATAGAGGCAAGGGCTTGGCTAAACTATAAATCTCCGGGAGTAATAGGGGCCCTTGTATAATACAGTCTGCTTTAGTTAATGCTCCCGAGCTACTCGTGTGCCCCGTGACAGGCGAGAATTACTTATTTCAGCCTAATTAACATCTAAATGACACTTCTAATAATTAAACCGGCATAAATCGATTAAATACCGGCTTACTAGAAAGAGAAAACGATCTTATCTTATTTAATAATAAACTTTTCGACAAAAATGTATACTCAAATTCAACAGACTCCGTTAAGATTTATTTGATTTTGATTAAGATTATAAACTTAGTACTGAAATGTTCAATTTTCTAAAAATAATAATTATTATAAATAAAGTAAAAAATACTAGCGGTGCTAAATCAATAAAAGGATAATCCAATGTACCATTCATACTTACAACTACTAGTAGCCATAGTTTAGTTAGAGTGAGGAAGAAGAGAGTGATGGCGAGTGTGAGGAGAGAGAGAAAGATAGAGAGATAAAGAGTGAGTGAGTGAGTGAGTGAGAAAGAGAAAGAGAGGCGGCAGAATAATATGAGGAGATAGATAGAAATATTTTTTTAGAATGAAAAAGAGATGTGAGTAAAATAGAGAGATAGAAAGACAAATATAGATGTGAGAGAAAGGGACTTAGAGAGTGAGAATGTAGTAATAAAAAGAAATAAACCACCAAGAAATGAATAAAGATAAGACAAAGAAAGATTAATATAAGATAACAGAAAAGCGAGAGGTGAGGTGATTTATAGGTAGATTTGATAGGTAGTAAGAAGGATTAAAAATAGTAGATGATGAGGTAGAAATAGAAACAAAATCAAGAAAGAGGGAGATCGAGAAGGAAAGAGTTTGATAGAGATTATGCACAAATTAGGCATCATGGAGTCTAGGTTTTTTATTTATGCTTAGTAGAACGCCATAAAAATCTATCAAGTGGCTAAAATATTGTCATACATTCAAAAACCATTCTCACTGTTTTATTTTTAACCTGTTTGTGTTGTTTTGTTTCAGTCCGTATACAAAGGACCGCGCTGCCACCGAATATTATCTTAATTACTTGTTTGTTCTCCTTCCAGTTAAGTTTAGCGTCAACCCCGACACAAGTAATTACGAGATTAATGCCATTTTTTTCGAGCTTGGGCTCATAAATTTATGCGAATTACAGCCGCGTGGAAGGAAAGAGTATTAATCATCTGTTAGGAAAACTCTTCCTCCCCAAGCTCCGTCAATTGAATTACATTACGTGATTTTCATTTCGCCAGAGAAAATAACTCCTTGTGAAGCCAGCTCTTTCCTCGGCCGGGAATGTTATTATACAGCACCTGACTGACAGATGTTCCCTTTGTTACCGAACAGCAATTACCTGGGTTAAAAACAGGTGGTGTTTTCTGTTTCTGGGCGGCGTAAGGATGCAGGTTGCCTCCCATTCTGGAACGCGCTCATCCTGCTAATGAAAGTGGGGAAAAAAGTGGCTAAGAAACCACCCTATTCGCGAAAGATTATTTAATTTTTTTTACAACTGGATACTGACTTTTATAAGATAACTATTTACGAGCCTACGTGTATCCGCATAGTATCAGACCAGAACGGTAAAGGTCAATTTTTCGTCTTTTTCAATTTAGATTCAATCGGGAAACGCATACTTACGAAGGAAGACCTCAAATAAGCCACAATGAAAAAGGTTTTTTACAACTTCCCCCCCAAAAATATAGGAATGTTTTTCATTAAAGTTGATAGAGATTTAATAATCCCTATATAATATAGCGGTTTAAGAATAAGAAGAACCGATAATCCGCAAAATCCCGATTAGAATAATAATTATAAGTCAACTTATGTGATTTCATTATCGAGAGCGCAAAGTAAAAATATAAATAAACAACGAAATAGTCATCAATTGAAAACGAAAAAAAATAAAAAGCATATCAACATTGACCTACACATACGCCAGACCTCCAATGTTACACCGTAATGTTTTTACGACTTTTCCTCAAAAAACAAAGAGCACACAGCTTTTGTTTAAATTGGACATATTTCCCAAAATTTAACCCAGCCCATAAACATAACTTTCACCTGTGAAAGTGAAAACAACTCGACTTCTTAAACATTACCGTCACTAATACAAAAACAAGCATAGATAATCGTCAAAGACCCGGTTATGATTCAACAGCCATGATTTCAATCATAGGGTCACAAAGTTAAAAAACCGTAACACTACAAAAAAAAAAAAAAATAAAAAATAAATAACGGCTAGAAAACACATCAGAGCACTTATAACAACGAAAAATCAAGTTTCATTTTGACCATTGGCTCTTCATACTTCGCGTTGTTGCCGTCTCAACTAATTTTGAAAAGAATAATTTTTGATCCTGTTCGTCCGAAAAATCTTGTGCATCAAGAGCACGGTCAATAGGTTGCCCCAATTCAAATTTAAGCCGTAGGAAAAGGATTATCCTAACCGGACTCCGAATCGGCCATACGCACTTTCTTTTGGGACAAACCCTCGAACATGTACAAAAAAATTGCTCAATGCGTCCACTTAATTGAAGGATATCACTCAATTGGCTCGACATAGAGAACGAGTAGGAAGGCAATCCTATATTAGAATTTCTCTCGAATACTGCAACGAAATTGGGTTCCTCTGAGCATTGGAGTGTTTTTAAATTTATAGACTTTTGATCAAATAAATTATATCAAATGTTTTGTGGTAGATGGTTTCGTGTTCACTGTTTCGCCAGAATGTATTTATGAGCGTGAATGAATAATAGAAGAGCGCCAATGGCGGAATATCAAGTATTCTTTCTACCCTCCATTAGACTAGTTTGTATGGTTGCACTTGGTTGTCCAAAGGGAATGGACTGTCTATGGACAAGAATTGATTGAATTGATAATTGGGAAGCTACTACAATGACGGAAGGCTAGATTAACTTACGCCTCTCCAGGGCCAAGAGAAAAAGGTCAAACTACTAGAAAACGTGGTGATTTGGGTATTGAAACAATAAAATTCAGGAAATTGAGTTAAAAAAACATTTATAAATCTGCAGAGAAAATGGTGGCAAATAAATAAATATATATATACATACATTTAAAAATAATTAAGGATTTTTAAATTTGAACAGCTTTAATCAAACATCCCTCCTCCAAATGGGAGGTAACGGAGGTGGATAACCTATTTTAATGAAACTGTTTTTGTGATAATCGAATATAAGGCGAGTGTCCAAGCATTCTGCCCAATGGGCCTTTTTCAAGAATGCATAAATTTCTAACCGCGTTATCGCTTCGTAAATTTTACGCGCTATAACTTAAAAAAAAACAAAAAAAAACAGGGAAGCGACAATTCTTACTTTGACCTTTCGGGATTAGGAAGGGCTTCTCCTGTCGATAACCAATTGTTACAATCACAGAAATTCAATTTTTCCTTCTCATTTCACCGGTGTCGTGGCAGTTTGACTTCGAATAACGTATTAAAACAAATACGTGGTAAAATCGGGAGGGAGAGTGATCGGGTTTCCATCAGCACATAAAAAACTACTTTTTTTTTGCTCAAAAATCACGAATAACTCGAAATGGTTAAAAAAATTTTGTAAAGTGGAAGATGACCAATTAAAAGCTTATTAAAATTTCCAGTCGCTCCAGGACGATTTCCTGGCTATAACGCTCTATTTGAAGTTTTCATAAAAAGTGCACAAATTAACAAGTTTGAATTTAATGTTGAATGACTGAAGCTACAAATACATTTGTGTGCCATTTTGTCCTGAGTAAAATATTTTCTAAAAAATGAGACCTAGAGCAGGCCTGTGGTTTAAAAGGCAGAGAAAATATACATTTCCAAAGTTGGCCAGTGGCCTTTTTTTTCGGGCAGGGTGTTTCCCATGAATTAAACCAAAAGAAAGTTTTTGAAAAATTTGCTTCCGTTTAAAGCCATATAATACGAATTTTATTGAAAACAAAAAAATGAACAATTTTTTTTCCAATATCTGATGTCCCGCTTAAAAAATTCATAATTCCTCTGAATACGGACATTTTTTAAATCTATAATACGAAAATAATATGCAGGGTGGTATGAAATACGATCACATATACAAAAAGGTACACAAATTTAAACAATATTTCAGCGCTATAAATTTATCCAAAAAATTTTTTTAACAATATCTTTTGGTCTTTTTATTCGAAGAG
Organism: Cimex hemipterus; assembly: GCA_039619505.1. NCBI lineage: Eukaryota > Metazoa > Arthropoda > Insecta > Hemiptera > Cimicidae > Cimex > Cimex hemipterus. The sequence goes on along the minus strand of CM077105.1, from coordinate 1,702,925 downwards.
ACTTCGGCTGTTATAACATACTATGTAACTAATTTCATTCAATACGCTTTAGCAAATTATTTAATTATATTACGAAAAAACTGATGGACTCAGATACGGGTCTGTTACCGTATCGCACCCATGAAATATAAAACAAGGTCGAAATTAAAATCAATTTTGAATTACTTTTTAAAAGGATTTTCCGCTCCTTGGGCCAATTTGCAAGAATGGTTGTACAAGTCCCAATTATTTTTCTACCTCGTATCACTCAAAACCTAGTCCCTCATCAGATAATTATAATAATGATCTTTCGTTTATGTTATTTTAAACTAAAAATTAAATTAATAATTGAACATATAGACTGGTGGACTTTAAATTTATTATTACTGTGCCATGATTGTTAAAAAACAGTTATACGTATGAAGAAGTTTTATAACATTAAACAGAAAAGTAGAAAATAGGTCGGCGTTAAAGTAGAAAAATTCTATCCATTAGTACTCCGTAAATTTCTCAATTACTGGTTTCGTGTCTGGTGAAATGGCATCCCTAATTACATAACTGGATTGTGAGCAGTTTATCCTTGACTCCTGGAAGTAGATGACTATGAGCACTTATCTATATTTAGTGTGTTAAAATATTTTTTGATAGTAACTGAGGAGGGAAAATGTTAGAAATAATTTACATATACTGTTACTAATAAATACAGTTATATATTAGCTAAATAATACTTTTGAGTGAGGAAATGAATGTCAGACGGTGTTAAATAATAAACCGTGCTCTTTTCAACTACAGGTGTTTTCTCTTGTGTATACATCTCGCGAAGTTGCCTCATTTTAAAACAATGCCGCTGTCACCGCCGTTTTCGAACTTTCGACAAAAACTCGACCCGGGCGAAGTTAAGTTGTTGCAAAACTAGATTATACAACCGCCCTTTTCATACACACCCAGGGGAAGCGGGTGGATTTACATTTGTGGGCCAGACTCGGCCGTTATCAGACCCTCCATTCAGATCTTATCTACCTAGCCGGAACGACCCGACTACACATATTATACCCTCACAAAAATCCTCGATAAAAGGTCATAAAACTTTCAGCGAGCTATTTTTTCAACTTGTTCCTGTACACAGGTTTGACAGTTGTTCAGATACGAAACAATACTCTTAATTAAAATTGTAACATATATTATTTTCTGATTTTTTTTAGGCTTACGGAACCTGTTGGTTCTTTATGATCTTCCAGGTCCTTCACCAAACATATATTTAGTTTTAATTCACCATATAGCTCACCCCCAAAGAAGCCCAGTTGGAGGTTGGTTTCTGTTTAATTCAAATTGATGTTTGCTGTTGGTTTGTATATGAAGTCAAGATTAAATAGTTATCGTGTTCAAGGTTATTCAATGATTGGTACGTTTTCGTTTTCCTAACGTGTATGTGTCCAATGTGGTCTACATCAGATTTCTACTAGGTCCCTGATCAAAGCAAAAGCTTATCACATCATTATTTTTGAAATTAAGCACACTTCATCGGAAGCGGTGCCTGACATGTAAAACAGGTTAAAAATTTCAAAGACTCTTTGAAATGAAAATATGTAATATTAAAGCAATTAAAAAAAAAACACCTTCAGTTCATAAATCGCTCCTACGTCAGCCTGTGGCCCCTAATTGAAAACTCCCTAAATACAAATAACACCCTCCTCCTGTTATTAAAGCGACCCGTGTTCATTAAATATGACGGAAGAAACCACCGGATCCAGATTTATTTGACGAGCAGGTGTATTAAGTCGGGGTTGTCAATTAAAATTAGCCTTATAATTGATTCCGGGATTAATTGTTGCCGCTAAACGGACTCCGGATGTCAAAGTTAAATTTAGGACACAGGGTTGGAGAAACAGAGTGGTCCGTCAGGCTCTTGAACTGCGACGAGATATACCGGGGAAGGCGCTTATTTTTTGTTTCTCTAGTTGGTCGTATATATGTCCTCTTATCACATGTTGCCTCACAGTGTCATTTCAATTATAATGCACGAAAGGAAAGTTATTGATAAACACTATAATTTAAACGATTACCGTACAAGAATATCGAACATTTTAATGCAGAATGAGAGAACATGAATAATATACAATATTAATAAGTCAACGAAGGAAGACAAGACCAAGCATATCCATATGGTATACTACAAATACTGTTCAAAAAGGTAACAACATTTTGGAAAGAAATTTTGGAAAAAATTGACTATATTTTTTATAACTTTTTTCTAAAAATAAACTAAATATTAGTATTCAAATTCTTTACCCACAACTTTGCTCTCTACTTAATGATCCGAAAAATTAATTATCAATATAAGTTCATAACGTTCTTAAAAAAATGTACCTGTATGAATGCAAACCGTGTTTTTCAAAGAGTTAGAAAAACTGAAAAAGTCGCGATTCATGATAAAAATACGTCAAATATGACAGTTGAATGAAATAGGTTTTCATCAATTTTTTATACTTTAGAAAATAAGTAATATTTAAGTAATACATTATTTAACAGATGAACCTTAATAGGACCTTCGTTTTAATTTGGGCATCTTTTGCGTGTATGGATCATTTAAAACAAGTTTCCATAAAGTAAAAAAAAGAGTTTTCCTGAAGCCATTTTGTATCCAAAAATCATGAAAATCAAGGCCGAAGCAGGAGGAGGATATGCACTAGAAAGCGGAAGGTGACAATCATATGAAACTTTTTTCTAATATGTAGTATAATCAATGTGCATTATATTTATACATCTTCAAATTTTATTTTTGTTTGCCTTTGTAACTGTATTTACATTGTACTGATTTGCTTACTGCTTGCTTAGGTAAATAGTTTTCTTGTTTTGATTTTTAAATTATAAATTTGTTATATTTTTAAAATATCCGTTTATTATTCTCTTTTTAAGCCAAAGTAAATCATGAACTTAAACTTTTTTCGTTTAAAATATCTCAATTTAATTTTAAATCAAACCTATCTTTAAAGCAGTAAAACCTTAGACGGTGTGAAATATAACCGTATGAAGAAAAAATTCTATCTATTCGTTATTTTGGTTTAAATAGGAAATAATTATGCTCTCATAAGTTCATACCAAAATTAATTATAATTAAAAATAAAAATTAAATATAAAAGATTCTTCCTTTATTAATTCGATAATTTTAAAATATAAAATCTGATCTCCATATGAAAATAAATTACAATTTATGTAAATTAAATTTAAGAAAAGGAGATGGTTTGTAATATACTCGTATAAAGTGAAATTCCTGTGCATTCACTAACTATTTGTTTAAAAATAAAATAATGATTATAAGATCATATGAAAATATATAACCTACAAATAAACTATTGAACTATTATTAATTCAAGATTTTAAAATATAAAATAACTCATTTCTTAAAATCTTAATCAAATTAATCAAAATTAAAATGTATGTATAATTACATTTAAAAACAAATGATTCTTGTAATATTAATTTTAGAATTTTATTTAAACAATTAATTAATTTTACTTGAACAATCATATTCAATCTCTTAAGTTTTTTTATTTCCTTGGAAAAACTGTTAATTTACAATTAAAAATGGTAAATTTAAAAGCAAAAAGTTTAATTTGAACGTAAAATGGTTTAGTTAGGTGAAAAATCTATATTGACAATCCTCATATTCTATTCTTCAGGTGTAATGAAAACTAAATTTAATAATTAATGAGAAATATTTCGATTGCACGGAAATTTCTTCGAAAAACTCCGTCAAATATAAAAAAGCCTGAAAAATCCTACCAATTTACTTTTTACGTTTTCATGAAAATCGCGACACTTTTTAATTAATTGACTTTATGTTTTTTTTTTTGTTAATATATAATTTTCAGGTTAAATTATTATTATTAGTAATGAGACCAATATGATTTTATTTTTAAACAAGCTATAATTTATATCGAAAATTTTGTTTTTCGTATCTGTTTAAATTTATTGAGTCAATTTTTTTTTTTTTTTGAAAAACTAGCTCTGCTGTTCTGGCCAGCCATAAAGAGTAGTGGCGTCTACTTCTTGTATAATCAAATAGTTAAAACATTGACAAAAAAATGTTTCTTTTTGTAGGTTAGTTTAATTGAGATTCCTCTATTTTATTTCGAACGATTGAATTTGTTTGATTATTTTATAAACGAAAAAAAGGAATATAATTTCTTTGCAATTTGGCTTTTATTTCATTTCTATTTTATCCACTGCGCAGGAAGCATCTACTAAATGATTTTTTTCTGAATATTGTCTCAATAAAATATACCATAACCTTCATTACAATGTTTTCGGATTGTCCCCTCTTAAGAAGTCCCAGGCCCTTCACAAAATGGTGCTACTTTGAAAGATAAAAAATAAAACTGACACCTTCGTTCAATCGAAAGTAACGGGCTTATGCTACGGCTCATGTCATTGGAATAAAACCTTCAATATCCCGACCAGTTTTGACGTTGGGCCGTCGTCCTTTCACCAGGGCGTCAACTGGTTCCTAGCCCCTAAGTGAATAACCCGAGTTCGACACTTTTTTCCTTTGCCGGTGCCCATGATTGTAAACGGTATAAAACAGGAGAAGGCGTGAGGGAACGCGTTTCAAACAAGCCGTGAATCCTCGTCTTGCCCTTTCTCGAATTTCTGCGGTGGCAGTCGCGCGCAAACCGAATGGAAACCGTTTCTCCCGATTAACAAGGGGAAGACAGCATTCGGCCGATCGGCTTACCTCGCCTAATAGACAATCTGGCGTTTAATGTTCGCGAGGGCGGCCCGGCTCGTCATGCGGACAGACCGCCGCGGCTCATCCGAATCGGTCGAGCCTCGCATTCCTTTTCGCTTCGGTCTTATAACCGGTTGCTACGGGAAGCGATGATTGCCAGGCGTCGGAAAGATACTATTAAAGGGCCCGACGGACGTGTTGAAAATTAATTACTACGAACATTTAATCAAAACATGGGTGATGCCCTGCAGCTACTGTGATTATTTTAAATCTAACCCTTACACTTACTCTCTATCGATCTTTGTTTACTAAATCGCGACACCACAAACGCGATCATTTCGAAACCACCGTTAATTTTGTTTCCTTCTGTATGAGGGGAAAAAGAAGAACTGATCCAGTTTATTGAGATTATTTAAAAAATAATTATTTATTTAATTTATTGTTATCTCTACAAAATATACATTGAGCAAACAGTTTAGTTCAAACCTGAGGGGTTTGTCAGACCACTAGGCAGTGGGCTCTCTTTTATTTAGTTGGGTGGGCTAGACTGAAGGTCACTAAGCCATAGTCGTTTTAAACGGCGAGGAGGATTGTAAGGGTGAAACGTTGAGGAAAGAATTAGGGCTAGTGCGGGTAGTTCTTTAGTTTGAAGAAGCGTGCTCGGTTAAGATCTTTCACGAAAGGGATTTTAAGATCTTTATGAATCGTTTGAATGGTGTCATAAATAAAACGGGACCATTGAAGATATGGCGGAGAATTTTAGATTAAAAATATTCAATTCGTCGGTCCGTAGGTCCAAATGGGTCTGATAAGTGTTTTGTAAGCGGTTAATTTGTTATGTACGATTGGTTTTGTTTCTGGTTCCAGTAGGTGTCTGAGTAGTCCGTATCTTTTGTTAAGTTGATGCCGTTTTAATCTTGTATGTGGGTTCCATGTAATTCTACTGAGTAAAGCCCAAGGTAATAGACTTGGTTCGATGGTGGTACTATCTTTTTGTTAATGTGGGTACGTTTGACGTTTAGGGTAAACTTAATTCGTTGGATCTTTCTTTGTTTCACCTGATCCGAAACAGAGTGCACCGGTAGGTAGGTAATGAGGTTCAAATGTTGTTGGAATGCTTCTGCTGCGAGGACCGAATTGGAGTGTGTTGATAATATTTGTAAGGATGTAGGAACTCATCCAAAGTGTTTGTTTTATGTGAAGATGTCATTACTGTGCACAAATACTTTATTGAGTTCAAAATTTCCATCGTTTTTTAAATTCATTTTCACATCTTACATGTATTTGTATAATTTAAACAACGTTTAAAAATCCCAGGACATAGAAGGTGTTATCAATAAGTACGTAAACGTTGGCACGATAAAGAAAATGTTTATCTAAAACCTACGTCACACCAGACAGCATCTCACGACCTCCAAATAATCTCAATTAACGATCACTAAATACAACATATCTGTATAAAAATTAACATTTCTATTAATTACTGTAACAGACCAGATTAAAATTTACAAAAGTTAAAGTTTATAGGTATTACTGACATGCCAAAAAATTGAAAACAAATACTTCAAATGTAAAAGTGTGTGGATTTGTATTTATATTATACTTATATTGTACTGATATTTCAATTTGTATATAAATGGTTCTTATGGATGTGTCAAGACGGATGGTCGGACAGTAACCACTCTATATCGAAAACTTAAAAATAATGTATAAGCCGACAAAAAACAGGTTTAAAGCTTTAGATATCACAAATAACTTTTAACCTTATAAATAAAGTAATTAAAATATATATAATTTAAGAAACAACAGCAACTGGACCGTCTGTTTTCGAAATCCGAAATGCAAAATATAGTGAACCTAATGGAAAATGCACATACTATATACAATGCAGACTAATACCTCTACATGTATGTATATACGTTTTTTCTTTGGATTTCCATCTGCGTTCGTTTCATTTTTCGTTTTCATTTCTCCGTCTACGAGCATTTGTTGAAATTAAATTCACGATTCTCTATCAAGCATGTTAAGGAAGACCTGTCCCAATTCTGGAATCATTTCTTCAATTCAACTTACATTTTCCCATTTTTAAATGAAAGCGTTTTAAGGTTTCACCTATATAAGTACCCAGCGGGCCTAAAATCGAAAACGGGACCTTGATGAGCACCGAGATCAACGCCTGAACCGTTGCGCCACCCTTTAATTTGTCAACATGAAATGATAATGTTAAAGGCTGATATCAATTATATTCAGTTCGATTGAACCACTAATCGTTAATTAAACGAAACTAATCGATTATTCAAGTGTATGTTTTTATTGATTATAAGATATTAGCTCATTGAGAGTAGCGTGAGGAAAACCGTCAATAGTAAAACATTATTCATGAAGTTTCAGGAAAATCATTTTTTAACCATAAGGTCATTTTGAACTTGCTGATTATTGAGATTAGAGTGAGCAAAAATAATAAACATGCCGCTGTTGGAAACCGTATTTTTCATTAATTCACAAGGTAATTTTGAGTTTAAAGACTCTTAACTTTTTTATGACGCAGTAAATTTTTTAACGTAATAGATTATTCCCAGTTTAAGGTAATGTTTATTAATTATTGAAAGTAGCTTGACCGACTCACAATATCCTCGGTTCGTAACTACAAATTAGAAAACTGATCAAATTGCTGTTTTCCGTTTCAAGGAAGGCCATTGATAACATACTATGATGAAACATTTCATTTACTTTATAACAAGCAATACTTTTTTTTTTAACGATTTGGACAATTGCATTTGATATATACATGGTAAATCTTACCTATTTTTAACTGACCAGGTCAACTTCTTTCTACACTTCATTGGAAAAACATTATCTTCCTGTTGTATGTTCTATTCTAAATTTAAAATGTACAATAAGTGAGAAACAACTTGCCATCGGACAAGGGTTAAGAGAAAAATAACAATGACTATGGCTGCTACAATTCTTAACAGTAGAATTATTATTTTCCTCTTAAAATCATAAAAGGGGATGAGTGAATGATTTGTAGATATATTTTTATTGAAACACATTAATGATATTTTATGTGTACCTTAGGGATGTTGCACCTTCGTTTTTTGTTTGTCACTTGTGATTTATTGTTTCTACTTTAACAATTATCAAGTTGAGAAAAGCCTCGAAACGGGGCGACACATCCCACTAGGGAAAGATAAACTCTCGACCATTAAAGCGATCCGGTTACAAAAACGGATATGTACAAAACTCACACCGAAGACCAAAGTCGCACATTTTGTGTTTACAAACAGCAAAAACAGGTCGACCTGGGGGATCAATTTTCAATAAAAACCCCTTGTCAAAAGTTCACACATCGGGGCACAGAATTTGAGCATCGTTATTTATTGTTGAAACGTCAACATGGCACAATAGACGTTTTTTTTTTTTTTTATAAATTTATAAATTTTTTTTTATAAATCAGACATTCACATCTTTTGTGAGGATTGAAATCATAAAGCGAAAATCGTTTTGAAACAACACACAGAAAAGTTTAGTAAAATTATTTTAATGGTATTTTCTCTAATGCTCAAAATATTAACGTCATCATAACTTACGTGTTAAAAACTTGGAATAAATCAAATATTTTTAGGTCATTGAGATAATTGACAAATCATCACCCGTGTCTGCCTATACCTGTGATTAAATCAGTGAAACGGAAGAAACTCAAATATATTGAAATAATAACAACAGATAAAATAAGGACATTTTAATTTTGTAAGAAATTTAAAGTAAGGAGAAAAGTACTTTATAATGGAGAGAGCTTAAAAGTTTAAAATTTAATACTTAAATTTCCAAGGTCGTTCAGAAAGCGACTGTGTCGAGGATGACGTTATGACGCCATTACTATAAAAGGAGCGCCGTTTCAGCAAAAAAAAAAGAGGCAAAATTGACGAATAAATCGACCAGCCTACCCCAGCCGTAAAACGGCGGAAAGCCGGGAGAGGGCGAATAGTAAACCAAGGCTGTTTTATAAAAAAGTGAATTGAAAAGGGGTTCTCAATACTAGACTTTTCTGAATCTTAGCTTAGTCAACGGCTAGACTGCTGATGTGCAACCAGTTGCTTCTGAAACTCGCTACTTACATTAACATCTTAATCTGGTCAGAATTACGTCTGAACTGATCCACGGACCTCAATCAAACGAAAAAAAGTTTGGAGAAAAGATAAAACGGCTTAAATTAATTACACAGACTTAGCAAACTTGGAAGTTTAGCAAGAGCAGTCCTTCTTGAAGTTACCTCCTTAGTATTTAATGGCCTGTCAAAAACTTTAAAAGACCAAGACATATTACAAGGAGTACAGATTATGTTATACTTCTATGAAAACAATACATCTAGTTTGGGAATTTTTACTTTTCTAATTACCGAATAAATAGTATATTTGTATTTGCATCTGTTAGGTGATTTTGTCCGAGGTAGATAGTTAAATGAATAAATAGCGAGACAGAGAATGAGAGAAAGAGGGAGGAAGACGGGACAAAGGGGCAGAGAGAAAGAGAGTGAGGTAGAGCAAAACCAAATTGAAAAAATGAGTTGAAGAGAAAAAGGGGGTGAGATAAGAATGAATATTTTATTAGAATTTCCTTATTAACTAAGAAATCAGTTTTAGGAGGCCCCATCTTTATTTAATCATTAAAAGTCAGCTTTTGTCATATATCACGATTGACGTCACGTATGCTGAGAAGAGTTAAAGGTAGTGAACGACTTTTGTGATCGAAAAAAGGACAATTTTTATTTAAACGCAGATACCCTCCAAAACCGGCTCGACAAAATGTGATAAAGGTTCAAGGGGCTAGAAAGACAACCCATTGGCACCGGTGGAGACCAAAAAAAATGTCGGATATAATTCCGTCTCGATACACATCTCCTGGGCAGATGGAAGGGCCAACTGTATTGGGATATGAATTTCTTCTGGCCACCTGCTCTTTCCTCAAAGGAGAGAATCATCCCTCCTTAGTGAACCAACCCTACTCGAAAGGGGACGACCACCTGGTGTAACCACCCCACTAAGGGCCACTGGTTTTCTTGATTTTTTCTTTCTAAATCGAAACGGAAGTTGCGTAAGTGGGTAACCTGAAATTACATGGGCGTGGTTAATGTTTCCTAATTAAAGAGTTATTCATGCAAATACAACGTATTTTAACATGTGTATGTGCAAATAAAGCATGTTTTTAACATAGTCCTAACCCAAAAGAGAGAAAAACCACAACACCCTTGTAAACAGGTTAAGGAAAAGTAAAGGCACCAGATCCTAGCAGAACGTCGACGTGTCATAAAGTGTAGTAAGGGGTGTGGTAACAAGAACTCTTAAAGCGGTAGGTATAAATAAACCCCAGCATCCACAAATAATCCCGGCTGGCGAGCCAAATTAGTCAATACTGGGTATCTTTTCAAATTCATTAAATCCATTGCTCCAACATTCTTTCTTAACAGTTAATTATGGGGTAATATTTAGCAATAGAACGATTTATTCTACATTTATCCAAATTGTCCACCACCGGCCGCATGGGGATAGCCGGGAAAGAGGAAGCAGACTGGGCGGCCGAAGAAGCCGCCGGAGACCCCACGAAGCTTCCCAACTTGTACGCCCAGCAGATTAAAACTATTAATTTCAAATTCAGTAAAAGGAGAAAAGAAAAACCGCTGGTCCCGTAAAATAGAAATAATTCTGACATGCTGTCAGATTTAGAAAGATGTCAGTCTCTTGTCGATGGAGAACAGGTCGAAAATGGAAAAGGCCATACTGACAAGACTGCGCAAAGATCAGAATAACTCAATTAGATGCCCAGTATGCTAGAGTATGAACTTGTAACATTCTTTCCCGGACTCATAGTCGGGCTGACATGAGGACCTTTAATGTCCGTACCTGAGCTATAGACCTCTTACCGGACAGTCCGATTCTCAAAGTAAGATCTGACGCAACGTCGCCTAGCGACGAGGTAGAGGTTTCACGCCCCGAAGGGCTGCTACCGCCTCGTCAGAATGGTTAATGCCGCACGCAAGGCCAACTGACCGAAATACATCGGCACGTTCACCCGCGTACTCCCTAGATAGAGAAGGCGACTCTATCCCTCTGAGTGTAGAGGCTCCTCTAGCGTAGAAACTTCCGGGACGCCCAGGCAACGGTTTCGGATTTAAGTGAGATTTCTACCCACCCCCTAGGTGAGCAGTGCCTACGGTCAAAGGTCTCGCACCGCGTTAAGCCTACACTTGCTACACGCATTCGAGGGACGCCATAGGCCAAGCCTAGGTCGTCCGATCTTGTGTGAATTTATTAAAATCAATGTAATTTATTAGCCTGAAAGGAAGAAGTTGTTTAACCCCGTCCGACTATCGAATACTCTGTGTCAAGTGTGCGATGTTTGGTAATTGAAGGTAGTTATTACCGAGAGTAGAGTGGATTTGCCCCCCCCCCAAAAAAAAAAGAAAAAAAGAAAGTAATATCCAATATTCCGAGGGGGGACTGAATGTAACCCGATTTCTTTGTTTAAATCCGATGATGATGTATAAATATGTATTGTATGTCTTTGTACATTCTTTAGCTGACAGCCTGAGTTTAAACGGCGGTAATAGGAGGCCCCCAAAAGTAACTACGTAGTATACATATAATAGCAGAGTCAGTAATCAGATCAACACACTGCAGTTTAAAACAAAATATGCATAAAAGAAAAAAAAGGAAACCTCGTCGGTAATGACCTCAGTTGTTTGTCGACCCATAAACCTGCCAATTTATATCTATTATACAGCAATTACTAACTTTTGATGAAAAACATGCTTGCACAATAAATTGATCAACGTGTTCCCTTTATGCCCGTTCATTTTACCGGTTGTGTATTTACACTAAATCAGTGATTTTTAAATAACCTATTAATTGAAAATATATTGTTTTATATTGGTTTTTGTCTTTTGTTTCAAACACTTTAGCCATAATTTTATAGGGGGCGTCGGTGATATGGCTGTTTATGCGTTGATATGCAGCCCAGCATTCCAACGCGACGTACTTAAAAACAGGCTTTTTTCAAAACCGCCGGCGCCCCGAGAGTTGATATGACATCTGCTGTGACAAACACTCATAAAAAGAATAACCGAAAGTATTTTATCAACGCAGTAACGCCGAAATAAATCTTAGGGGTAAACGTCAATTAAATTTAAAACAAATAAGTACGGTTTTATATGTTGATATCTACATATTTGGAAATGCCCGCCTAAGTGTGACCTATAAAACATACACAAATGTTCCGATTAATTTTATTTTTCTAAATGTTTGTTTCAATGTTTTGAAATAGTGTATCAGCTCATCTACAAAACAAACCCTGATCAAACATTGTCTTAAAATGGCCCACATGCTTTCAACAATCCTACATGTGAAAAGTTAAAATCCTTGAAAGAGTAAAGAGTAATCCCAAGGCAATTCAGTTATTCCAGAAGTTCCGGTTTAGGGGAGTTTTTGCAACAATATTTTAAGAGGAAGAGTTTTCTTCTGATTTGGTTAGGAGTTTGGGTCTTAGGACGGCCCTCGTGATAGCTAACGATCCGAGCTCAATTAAAAAAAGCCCTCAATAAAAAACTGACTTCTTCCGGAGTTTAATTCGACAACATGTTTACAAGTATTTGAGGACTTGTGAATAAGGGGTGTGTCATTTGACGACAATCAGTTAAACAAAAAGGGTTGAATACGGATCGCAAAACTTGTTAAAAGTCAGTTGGACGACTTCCTGGACCAGAAGTAGTAAACTTTGCCAAGGTTTTTTTCCACTATCATGAAACTTTTTCATCTCGATCCCTGTAGAGGACGCCATAAAGAATTCAACTTACGTCAAAAAATCGGACCAGAAACTAATTTCCTCGTGTTATTAAAAAAGATCTTTTCGACGCCGAGGCATCCTCGTTTCCGATATTTTGCAACCTGAAGAGTGGGACCGTTCAACAATTATCATCTTTCCAGTCAACTGCAAACCTGTTCCGAAGCTAATAGCGATTTGTGATCAAATCAACCCGGCAAAGAATGTCGACACATTTTCCACTACACACACTCGGCTAAACATGTGTAAATTACTAGAATAAAATTATTTCTGAATAAAAAGTTACGGATATTTCGCCCGATACAGCCTTGAAAGGAGAGCGAGTAGGATGTAATGGAGGAAACCTTGTACTAACACACCCACGAACGTTTATTTGATACCGCGGATCTTCAGTTTTGTCGTTTTCTACATTGTTCCTAAAAAATCCATCGGTTTGTCCATAATCCTTGGAAAAAAAAAATCAACTGTGTACTGAAAACATTGAGACGACATTAGGGTATCTTAACTGCAATCTAAATTTACAGATAGGACAACGAATCTTCATTTTGTTCATCAACGACATTTTCAGTCTCTGCTGCGCCCAACATACTCATTTTTATACAAATTGTACCTTTGCAATTTTAAAACACACTGTCTCCATATCTCTTGACGTATATATTTTAATCGTAAATGAACTATGTGATGCCTTCTTACAGATGTCTATTTAAACCAAAACACATTCAGATTGTTATTTATGGGACGAAAGTGCCCCCAACTGGATTGAAGTGATATGTGAATTGAACACCGTCCAAACAAACCAAATACCTACTCTTAATTAATTATACACGATGTTTTCATTTCGAAATCAAAAAGTAGTGTTTAATTAAGTGAATATATATTTAATTAAGAATATAATAAATATAAGTATAAACAAAATATTTATTGAACCTGTAATGGGTCTTAGTTACTGGTCCGCATTTTGATGATACTCAAACATGTTTCGCCTTTGCACCATCTTCAGTGAGGAGGTGATTCAGATTTTAACAAGTGTTCACTGGCTCGAAGATCAACACCATCAGTTTTACATTAAATACTTCTTATTCCTACATAAAGAAAACATTAGCAGAAGGTAGGTTTTGATAAATTCTTCAGACTGGCAATTTAAGCTGGGGCACATTTTGAGGTTTAGAAATAATAACGGGGTCAATTCAACGTTTGAATATTTTAGATCGCAAAGAAATTAAATTTCAGGGAGTGGCTTAATTTCTTACTTGAAGCCAAGGGTTTGGTACAATAATGAAAACTCAAAAATAAAAATATATAGATAAAAATTAAGCCGACTGAAATTATGGAATACTTTAATAAGAAAGTTCAGAAAAGAAAAAGTGGTGATAACTAGGCTGAGAATAGACCAGGCAGAATCACTAAGGGTCATCTAATAATAAAGATACCCCCTTTACCATTAGACCATGGTACCTGAAATAATCTATAAGCCACAAAACATAAACTGCTTGACACAACGAATCCTAAACTCCCACACATACTATCGTAAATAATGATGATGAACCGAACAAAATTTAAATTTATTCACCCTTCATAGATTTCTAACCTGCCCTTGTGGCAGGAAGGAAGTGGAAGCCGCTAGAGGCTGGTGATCGCCATGTTGGGTTGGCTAGCTGAAAGTGTACTTTCTACTTGCAAGATATCACAATTCTTGGAGGATATGGATGTACCGACGTGCATTCTTTTTTTCATTTCCGTCTGTCTAGCCGATCCAGGATTATTGCTCTGCTTTGGGCCTTTAGGTCTCTTTATTTTTAAGTACTAGTACTAAATAAATTATATTATTTGATCTCTGATACATTTTATAGTAGTATTTTTGATAATATGGTTGTATTATTATTTTTTAATTTAACTATTACCGGTCTAATGTCCGGTGAGACTATTACTTACAATCCTTGCTTCCAGTAGTAGATTTTAATTGTATTAAATCCAATTGAGTTTATACCGAACCAAGGTTGTCAGGCAGGGATTTGTATTCTAAACATAAAATGAAACAAAATTTGATTTACACCAGTTTGTCTTTTAGGTTAGCCTCATCAATTAACGTTTAGAAATAATAGTCATCTGTGAAAAAGACATCCTTTGGTTTTCAATCATATTTTCATCACGAGAATCAATAAAAACAAACATTTCTTATCTTGCCCATTTTATTTGGATTCTTTGATGACGTCGAAGCACTTACATCAGTGCCGTTTCAGGTTCTATGTACGCCCGATTCAACCGGAACACTCAATTGCCCGTCGACGAGGGGTCCTTCGCTGCCACGTGCCCGGTCCCGTAAGGACATAACTCCTGAAGGGAAAAAAGGATGGCTTGAAGACAGGACCGTCGCCCCACAGTTACCATTCCAAATAGAGAGTTAATGCAGCTGCAGCTAAGAAATGGCCGGCTGGACCATGAACTAATTCCCATTGTTGTTATAAATAAATAAATGCTCTAAACTTCACGATATATTTTCTTATTGCATTCTAGAAAGGTGATGCATGTCGCAAAATATTGCAGGAATAAATTATGATAATGTGCTATTTGTGAATTTGATATATCGACATAGACAAGATAGTTTTAATTTGCCTTAATAAGTAGGAAATGCTGATCCGGTCATGTTAAATGGATCGATAATGCAAATATGACATTCATTAGGGACTCGGTACATATCAGCGGGATTAACAGGTGAAATTGTTGTAAAATCAAAAAACAAATTGGTTTTCACATCCCAACAGTGACGGATCACAACCATTAATTACATTTTAGATTATAAATGTTAAACAACACATACGTATTTCGTCTGCATGCACAGATAATAACCATCTGTATAACAATTAACTAAACAAACAAATATTTCATTTTTTTGAATCACCCAATCTAAGGAATCTGTTGGTTTGTCCGTAGCTTCTTTCGATAATTCCATTTTCACCCTTGTGTGTTTTGAAAAAATGTTTATTTAGTCATTATTGTTTATCCAATCTTGATAGGGATTAATTATGAAGGGCTTATACGTCAGCTGGTTCGAAATCTCATGCTTTTATAAGATATTTTGCTCATTCAAAATGGAAAAAACTAGTGCGATTTCGACATTTAATGGGTTTTTATCATCACAAAGGGAAAAACCGTAGAATAGAGTGATATGTAAATTTGTGATGTGTAAGGTGATGATGATTTAGGAGAAAGGAACATTTAAGTGGTTTGCTCGGTTCAGAAGCAGACATTTTGAATTGAATGACGCAAAAAGCTGTTGATCGTCAACCGTTGATGAGGACCTAAATTCAGCATTTTGTCACAAATAACTCACACTCAACGACACAAGACATTTAAAATACAGTCGACTCTTTTTACTTTCACACGTGATAATTCAAATTTCTTAATAATACGAACTCCTAAAGTTTTGATACACTGATTAAATACGAAATATTTTTCGAAACAGGGGAACAGAGAACAAATGACTAATCCGAAAGAAGCCTTTTACACAATATGAACTTTAACATTGCAATGTTCCAGTAAAATTTCTACGTATTGCCTTCTTCCTTGGCCTAAATTTTCTTCGATTTTTTCCTTAGTTTCCTTACTGCAATGTTTTGGCAATGTGCTCTCAGCACTGCCGTTTGGAAATCGCATAGACAAAGGACGGCAAAGCACATTGAAACAAGACCTTTCATTAATTTAATCACTGACGCGTAACTATGCTAACTTTTACGGTTGATTCTTTCTATTTTTCATTATTTTTACGATGTTTTATATATTTACAATTTAAGTAAGAACGTGTGATAATTAGTGACCGTTAATAATTATTTAGATATCGTGAGAGGGCACTCTCGACACGACACGCAAGAATGGTACAATTACACAGAAGACAAACACTTTGAGATGATCTCAATAAAGATCGAAACGTTGGCACGATAAAGAAAATGTATTTCTAAGTAAGAACCTTTAAAAGTGCGTAACTCCTCATTTTTTCTTTTTTCCTCTTGATTATTTGAATTATTATGGGGTCCATTGGTTTTCGAATTATCAGGACTCGACGGAATCCCATGCATGCGTTTTAACGCTTCTGAGAGCAGCTGAAAAGTTTTTGGAATTTTGGAAGCAATATATGGATTCGCCACATGGACTAAGAAGGATTTTTGGACCGCATTTCCATCATTCCTTCCTAATACGCAATGTTAACGGTATATTAAAAACAAAAATGAAAAATGAAAAAATCTCTTAAAAAGAAAACGCAGCTCCTAAATTTACAGGACCGTATCACATTTTGATTACCTCCGAAAACACAATGTAAACGACTAATTTCTAGAAAGATTGATAGCAATGAAAACTCACTCTTTGCAAAAATGTTGGAGTAACCCTACCTGGAGTAAACGCAGCGACCCACCGTTGTTCGCATTTCGCAAGTTGGATTCATCCCAAGAAACTCATTTGTATTCGTTGGGATTAGAAGAAAGTGTTTTATCATGAGCTTCTTCCGGCAAGTCAAACGGTTATTTCTAGTGTATACTTCATACACTAAAAGCGATCAAATTCAACAATCGACCAAAATCGACCGCCCTTGGATAATTGCAATAAACCAGTGTCTTTGCAGATCCGTCAAAAATTGTCCTTTCATATATTCACTTATTCTAACCCTTGCAAAAATATATCACTGTGAAAAAGTTTAGATGATATTAAGACTGCAGAAAACACGTTGCTCAAAAACCTGAGAAATCCTCGTAGAACAGGCCACCAGAATTATGTGGATTTGGAAACAAGTGATGTAACAAAATTGTTCGTATATTGTTGATTAGATTTATTTACTTGGTCCTGTCATTTTCATTGAGTTGACCAACAAACCACGCTACGGGACCCAACAAATTCCCAATCGTCAGATGGCTGTCACTCGATTTCTTGTGTCTAACCATACAGAAGCTTCATGTACAGTTTTAGGATTCCAAAGCAATCAATATCTAAATTTATTCTATAGCACTATCAGGTATGTAAGCAAACTGGCAAGCCAATTCTGTAGTACACAATGAGAAAACAAGACTGGAAAATACTGCACAACAGATGATTAAGATTAAGAAAGTAAGTTTCATTAGAAAGATGTTTTAACTTACTTATATTTAATGATGTTTATAATTAATATGTATGTTTATTTTCAATACCTAAACAAGTAAAATAAATAGTTGGTTGCCTCGCTTTCTTGCAGTTAGATTGTATCGTCGATAGGAACATCAAATTTTATTGTGCTGCCTATCAATATCTTCTCGACAGATGACCTTTCTTTCCATATTTACTTCGAACATAAATTTTAAAAACGAGGTTAAATTTGACGTTTATTGGTATTTATTTATTTTTCAAGTCAAAGAGCGTGGGGTGAAAAGAGTCCGTACTGTCAGAAATGTATTATGAACAGCACAACTGTGACACGGCGATATCACGACGTGTATTATGTTTTCAGCGAATGTCAACGGAGTTAAACGCTTTCATCCCTGCCATCTTCATCCGCAGCTGTCCTAGATGGCTTTCGCGATAGAATCAAAGGGGACAGAGCTGTCTTCTGCTCGTCCCACAGATATTTTCCTGAACACGATTCTTCCTTTCTGAGTAACGTCGCGTTGTGTAATATTTTTTATCGCTGGATCCAAGCAATTACTGATATTTTTCAGCTTGAGTAACTTCTTTCCTCGAAAAAATTTGAAGATAAAATGATTATTGTTAAAAAATTCTGATATATCCTTATGGGTGAAAAATTTCCATGTGACGTACTTTACGTACATCGGCATTATAGAGCGTAACTTTGTTAAACGTGTTATTATTACTATTAACACGAAAAAATAAATATGTACTAAAAGGTTCAATGCTGAGTGTTAATAACAATTTCCCAATGAACTGCTATCTGAAATGATAAAGTTTTTAAATTTTTATAAGTCATGCTTTGTGAAATGAATATTTCTACACTTGTATTCAACAGAAAATTATATTTGTCTGATCATCAAAAAGTTGTTGAACTCAAACCACCAAAGTAAACAGGAAATTTTACATTTATTTTTCCACGCTTGTACTTTTTTAATCCATGGAGTTATCACCTGAATCTCGTGACTTTACACGGGATCAACTGAACTTCCATTTGGCATTTATTCGGTTAAGATAAATTTTGCAGTTGTTGTGTTATTAAGATAGAATGAATTCACACGATTTTCATCGGTTAAACGTGCTTAAGTATTCACGAAATCTATGCATAAGTTTTAGTATAGGTTTCGCTACTTTCTGACGTAATTACTAGCAAATAATAATTTTTTTATAACCAAAAATAATTAAAATTCTTCGGTTGCTAGATTGCCTAAATTCTATTTACTTCTAATTTTTTTAAATTATCATTTGCCTTATAAGAAACTAAGAGATGAGTAAAGCAACGCGAAATCTTAAAAGGGTTGACCACATAGCTCGCTGGCAGAACGGTTAACAGATGCTAATGTTAACTGTGCTATTAACACCGAACCTGAACACTTGCTAAACAAAACTTCTCGATTTTGACTCACCTAGAAAAATAATGAATTTATCCGCGTATGCGTATGAAGCTGGATTATAGCGGATCCTGAACGACATGTATGCAACGTGTTCAGAAAAAATTTCATTGTGTTGTAATTATATTTGAACTTCACGTCTACTAATCTTCATACATCGAATATTAAAAAAAAAATAAATTTGGCCTAGTTTTGAATCCGACCCCGTACGTCGACTGTGGGAACCTTTCGTGTGATTCTTGGAGTGCTACTCGTTTCTTCGGTTGTTTGGAAAAGTTTGGTCTAGCGGAAAGCTGGTGTAAATCATCACATGAAGTAAAGGGTTGACCCTCACTTTATACTCCCCTCGGATCTTTTTGAACCTCTACTATTTCCTCCGCATAGGGTAGGAAAACCCGCGAAGTTGACGGATAAGTTTAATTTAATTTGTCCTTATTTATTTGTTATTGTATTGATTTGTTGCGTTTTAATTATCGACCTCTATTGGTGGGTCTTTAAACGGATAATTACAGAATCCTACACTAAAATGGAAAATTTTCATTACACTGTTCGACTACTGTTTTCCGGATAATCCCATCGATGAAAGTCAGGGTAAACATGTTTTGAGTAAATAATTTATTCAACCGGCATACAAATAGCCATCTTAAATATTCAAAATGCGTCGGATTTTCAACAGTTTCCCTTCCCACCTCGTGTGCTCGATGTGCACTTTTTCGAATTATGGGCCGAGTAAATTTATACTTTTACCAAATCCCGGCCCCCCATCCATATCCATGGAATAAACGTTTTAGAAGACAAACCGCATAGTTCTGGTTTTTCTAATTAAAGAATACTAAATCTAATAAAATACTAATCCCGTATAAAATTTTATTATGTAGTTTTAAGATAATCCCTGGCTAAGTGGATCAAAAATGGCATTTTAATTACTGGTTGTCGTCTAGGCTATTTTGGAAATCCAATGAGATTGATGGTTTTTAATGTTTGCCCAATCAAAATTAAAAGATTTTACTTTTTAACGACTATTTTTGTGAAGAATGCTAGTAATTTTAAAAACAAAAAGGTAGTGATAATATAGCAATATTATCATGTTAAACGAGCCGAACCGAGTGAACATTTGAGGCAAATGAAACCCGAAGACTCGTAAAAAAATGTTATGGCTTTTAAATGTCCATGGTGCCTCGCAGGACGTAAATTCTCACGGTGACAGGACACATTATGTCAGTTTATCGAAGCGTTTTTGTCGATTCGAATCTGTTTAAAGCTTGTGTATGTTTATACCAATATAAACGTTTACACGGTAATGATCTATTTGCTCCGGTTGAACCCGGGTTATGACGATGCAAACAACACGGGAGCATTGGACCATGTCAAAACAAAAATGGCCCTCTCAATTAAATATTTAGCCGAATAAAACAAACGGGCGGTATATAACAAAAAAATGATATAAGCACGGATTTCCCTTTGCCGGGCACACAACAAACCGGCTACCTGTTGAATCCTCAATTATTTCAGAAAGGACGTCACGACCGTTTTTGTTTCGTGCACCTCGGGACGACGCGATTTTTAATTCATCCCCATATCGATTTCTTGAATCTATATTTGTACGGGATTATCGCTTTTTCGACGTTCCTCTTCTCTTGCGCCCGTGCCCGAGAGTCAACCGGCTTGGGCGCTTTACGCCTTCCCCCGCCGGAAACTTATTTTCCGGTGAATGGCTCTCAAGTACGGGTCAGTCATAAAAACAAAATACGACTTCCATCGCAACAATACCACCTCGTTCTGCGGTTAAATGGAATTCCCTCATAAATAGAAACGATCTGGTTTGTTAACAGTTCCCTCACAAGAAATGACGGTTATTATATAAAGTAACAACCAGAAGAAAAGAATAATGAAAAAATGTGTTACCATGGTATATTATCACCATAATTGTACTTCAGGTTATCGGCAAAAATACTTTCCAAAACCACTTAACAGCCAATAAAACACAATAAAAAAGCTAGAAGCCTATTTACACTGGCAAATCACTATTTTCGCGACATCCTTTCTTTAAATTAAATTCCATTGGGATATCAAGCTATTCAAGGAATGAAAGCGATAAAGATAAATGAAAACAAATAGATAAATCTTAAATGATAAAATAAAAGATAAATTTTCGTTTGTCAAGTACATCGAATTGTTGACAGCACATAGATAAAAATTGACCGTCGCAGGCCAATTTTTAACACTGAAAAACTCTATAGTTTACTCTTGAATTTATTTATGACCAAATTGACGTGAATAATAACATTATAATGAATAAATAAACCCACAAATGAAACATAAGAAACCTTGCTTTTATATTAGTCAAAATTCAAAAGAAATTTATAGTAACTTGTGATACAAACGTATAGAAGGAAACTGAATAAGTGAGATAGATAGATAGAGAGATGGAGAGAGAGAGACCAATGGGGGGAGCAAAGAGAGCATAACATCGAAACACACTGAAAAAATAAACAAACTACCAAGCTAAAAAAAGAGAATATACTCCCACGAAAATACACGCAGATTCATTGCCATGAAAAATGTTCACAAAAAATATAGTAATAATGGTTAATATTTACAGAAAACACTACAAACGATTATACACAAAAGAAGTTCAAAGAAATCCCTTACACAAGCGCGCGCACACGCACACACCAAAATGATGAATATGAATACTAAGTATGGAATTATTTAGGCACACCATTCATTTATATAGACATACGTAAATTCGATCCAAAAAAATATTAGATAGCACAATTTATTGTCTTGTACACCGAAAAAATTATGCGAATTGCTATCATGCATAAATATTCGTAATAAGCATTTTTTTAAAATATTTTAATATTTTTCGATATTTATATTTTTAATTAAAAACCCTAACTACTGAATATATATTTTACTATTAAATAACTACACCAATATTATGCTAGAAGCTATCTTTTTGTTCAATCGCTTGCCAGAAGAATTTAAATTTTTATTCGTTTCGAATGATATATTTTCGCACAGGGGTGTGTTAAAATCTAAAACTAAATCACGTCGAACAGTAATGTATTTTTGCAATAAGAAAACATTAAAACGTTACTCGTGAATTAAATAATATTACATTTGCGTTGCTCAGATGGTTCAAAACATGATAAAAAAAATTTGCTGCGCGAATCTCTGGTAAAGTGGTCAAATTTGGAAAATATTTATTTAAGAAAATTATTCATTTTACTACTAAAATAAATATTCCATATCAGAAACCATAACAGAAAGAAAACATTGCATAGATTTATTCTTCAATTTACGAAATTTCAATAGTTTTGTAGACGATTTTGTTTTCCAAAATAATAATTTAGAGGTTGGTATTACGTTAATATTTAAATGTTACCGACGGTTTTGCGCGTAAATCAACCACTTATCCGTCCATGAAGCTTGGTTCGTACATTGGACCACGCGTGCACGGCTGTCACTCGTTTGTTTTTTCCGTTATGATTTCAACAAGTTTCGTGTCCTGGATCTTCGGAGCCGGTGCAAAAAGCAAATAAAAATTTCCGAGTAGGTCCCAAGGAAGGAGGTCAAGTAAAAGGAGGTTGAGCCGCGTCGATTCTCGACTCAAGAGAAATCTCATTCAAAGGCTGAAATATTTATTTAAAAATCCTTAAATATTTTGTCGCAATACCTCTAAGAAGATAAGCTGTGATCATGACTTCTCTCAGGCTGGGCAAGAATGAACTGATCGGGGGCGGCTGAACGATGGGACTAGGAGGGGTTCCTGAAGGCGAATGGACGGCTTGAGCATTAACTTCGCACAGTTTGCACCTTGGCACTTTCTCAACAAACATATTCATCACAGTGGATTTTCACAACGATCACAACACAGACGCCATAATCACAGATCACAGAAGGCACAAGGGACGAGGACACGGACAAAGTTCGCTGTCCGAAACTAGACTGAGACGGAGGGGCAGGGGACCCAGTAGTAAGGCTGCCGACCTTGGGGGCCCACTCAAGGGGGGGCAGGTCCCCACTTCTTCACTGCAGAACCCCACTACTGCCAGCTTTGGTGTCCCCCTATGTCATAATTAGGAGGCTATGTCAAGTAGTACGTCGCTACTGATGTCTTCTGATCTCTGACAAATAGACGCTATGTGGGTGTTCTTGCGATAATCTGTTATACATAAATATATACACTCATACTATTCTTTATAAATTATGTTTAACAAACCGCTAAATGTTACATAAAGGAAAGCCAAATGGAAAATACACAGTAAATGTAATTAATTAAAATAAAAAACCAAGCTCCACGTCAAGTTCGAAAAAAACCCCAATTATTCAAAGATTCATTCTCAATTATATTATTATATTTCAAATATTGTATTCCTTTTCAATAGCGTCGACATTATATTAATTCCAGAGAATGTAGAAGTTTTTAAGTGAAACGACAGACAAAAATTATGATCCAGCAAAAACGAAATACAAAATTGCTCTACAAATCCTTATTAAAAAGCTTTAAGCAAATAGCTTAACACGAATCCTAATGGTTTTTCAAAAACGAAATTTTCGATCAAATTTACTGGACTTAGCTCCTTAGATTTTGTAACTTTTTACGTATCTACCATCATTTAATACGATCCCCCAATTTCTTTTTTTTCCTAGACAAAAAACAAATTGTCTAACATACAATAGAATAAAACCTATGTGAATTAACTAATTTTATTTCTTTCCTCTTATGGCCCATTTGCATATTGTAAAATCGATGTACAATATAATATTTATTGAGTCAGATCAGCAAAATATTCATTAAAATCGACCATCATGTACGTAGCCTATCCTTCTTACACCTGGAAATAGGATAAAGTAAATGATCATTTCGTAGAATTTGTCACTTCGTATTTGAATGTTTTTTTATAAGGAAAATCCGCTTGGCCAATTATCGCCATTTATGAGCTATCTTTAGCCCATGGTTCACGTATACATTCGAAGGGAATCACTCCCATAATGTACATGATATCAGTTTAAAAATTTGAAAACTATGTTATTACATGCTAACCCGTTATTTGCCTGTGAATCGGAGCGATCTTTTAAAACGTTTTACCCATTTTATGTTAAGCTGGGAAAAACTCAGTATTATTAGGAAGGCAAAAATCCAGGATAAAACGATTGTTTATTTTTAAATTTTTCCAAAATTTGTATTTAGGAGTATTTTGCGGCACAAAATACGTCGCTCAGTTACAAAATAAGAATGTATTGTATCAATTGAATTAAGAATTTGTTCGACCGCAGATTAATATTTTTATGCATTTTAGAAACATTTTAATGGAATGACATAAAAGATGTTGCGAGTGAAGTATCGCATGGATCGTAATTCGGATTCGTTTTAAGCACCCTTTAAAGCCGTGAAATAAGAATTTATGTAGGAAACAAAAAAAAAAAAAAAACGTTTTTGGGCTGAATTCATTGAAGCTGGAGACATTTTTATTCACAGACGTCTGGTGTTATGCTCCAATTTGTTGTACATTCAGAACTCCTTTACATTTTACATTTATACAACCAATAAAAAGAAAATATGCCTTCTTTCAGATAATATCAATATCGTCGTGTGAGATATAAGTATGAAATGAAAAGAAAAAAAATCTTCACAACTATACATTTAGTTTATACGCTGCCCCTGTAAAATTTGCGGTAGATCAGCGACGTGGTTTTTATGTTATCACAGTTTTTGTGATTTTTGGAAACAATCGGAGGTAATGCGAAAAATAAGAAAAAATAAAATATTGTTTGATTATTCGGAAATCGAGTGATGCGGTTTGGTGTGACGTAGGTTTTAGAAAAACAATTCTTTATCTCGCCAACAATTTGATCTATATTGGGATCATTTTCAGGGCCTGGCATTTATAAATATTGTTTGAATTTTACAAATACATTAAGGATGTTGAAAAAATGATGAATTTCTATCAACGCCGAGAGTGTAACGACTTTTTTAAAGAAAAAGCTGGATTTTCTTTGGTATAAAAATTCGTTTATAAGGATGCTTAAAACGAAGCCAATCATTTTGCCAAAACCTTATTGATCCATTTTACTAATCTTCGATCATTGTGTTCTTTACGATTTTTGTAACTATTTAAATATCCAATCTCATTTAATACGATTCGATAATACGATTAAATATTATTGTTATACACTAGATAAAAAAATCGACTGACATATAATAAACTTGAAATACACAGACAACAATGGCAGAAAAACATTTTTAAAAATTAGGTGTTTTTCTCGGTTCGTTGGACCCATTGGGAAGAATACATGGCTTATATATTTTTAAAAATCTAAAATCGTTAAAATAGGTCTTTAAATTTGTCTCCCCGTTTAAGTTATATTGACACGCTTCGCTAGTAAGTGACAAAATCATACATAGTGCGAACTCTGGACTACTGGTATAGACAAATATATGCTTGTTTGTTTCTTCAGACAGCTACATCCAATATCGATTTATTTTTCATTGTGCCTTCGAAATAAAATGTAATAATACGATTCATCAGGGCATCAAATTAGAAAAAATGATCTGAATGCATTACTTACCGCAAAGGTGTGGCTTCGTAGTATCCCGCAGTCACGCTCTGCGAAGTCTGACAAATATACGCTTTGTGGGTGTTTCTTCGGACAATTAAACGTAAAACAAAACCTCGAGCCACATTCACGCATAAATTTCAATACAATGTTTAATACGAAGTCAAAAGCTACCGTCAATAATAATACAATAATTACAATTAAGAGGAGTTGGACGGTATTAGGTTCAAATGCTCATTAATCACTTATACTATAAAATCAATTAACTTCGCGATTAACATAATCTAATGTTTAAATGGATTTGTTATTTCAACTAGACTATTATATATAATTTTTCACACAGAAGACCATTGTGAACTTCAGATAGACCTAATTTTATTTGTTACAAAACTACTTTTGTCAGATTAATTAATCAACAATCGCGTTTTATAAGGTTCGCTTATAATTATCATATTACATATAATCATGGAATTGAAAGTTTAATATTTATTTGAATAAAATATTCAAATTTAAATTCAAACCATTCAAAATAAAATAATTTTTGTTTTCTCTCAAAAGAAGGCATAAAATTACTTTAAAAATTGCTTAATTATTATCTCATCATTAATGGCGTATTTCATTTAAGGATTCGACTAACCTAGATTTAGGTCTTTTATCATAAAATGTCTGTATTTCTGGTTTATTTACTGACACAGTAACGAGACCGTAGATAAAAGTTAACTAGGCTAAATTCTCTAAAGTCTAAATTGCTAATTGCGTCGATCATGTAATTGATACGAAAGGAAACGTACGTTACCCTATCATAGAGTTGACTGGGAATAAATAAATAGAGAGGGAGAGAGAGAGAGAGACGGAGTCTAGGGCTGTTTTGATTAAATTAACCGGGACTATTAGCCCCCCTGTCAATATCAAACATGCTCCAAGATCAAAACCAGGTCAATTAATTAACTAAACCCCTTTACAAAATGTCATTCGACATGATTTTCCGGATCTAGTGATTTTACAAACGAGCTGTTAATCCACGAGATGATATGGTGCTGCATTTTATCCTGGAACTATCGATCTGTATGCAAATTACAACGTGAGGATTAATTGCATGGCGGATGGCGTCAAAATATCTGTTGCACCTGACCGGCAGGATTATCATGTCTGTACGTGTGCAGAGATTAGGTCGTGCTTAAATCGTATCTTGGACCATTCTTGAACACACTGAATACATTCACTACACAAAAACTATTATAACGAATTCGCACAACTATCGAACGTAAAACAGACGACGATAGAACAAATCTATTTTAACTTCAACGGATTAATACACATCAAAAGATGTAGTAAAGAGTATCCCAATTTCAGCCATAATCACGGATTTTTTTGTAAATCTTTGAACAGAAATACTTCTCCGATATTATGAAAAAAACAACAGACGTACGTTATGTTTATATGGTAGACATTAACAAAAACATAAATAATATAGGTCGAACGCGAACTCCTAACACAAAAACATACAATTCACCGCAGGATGAGAAAAAAAATAAAAAAAATTACTAGACTTAACGATCACTAAAATTTGCTAACAAAAAGCTAGAATCAGCAACACAGAAAACCAACAGCAACTGACAGATTCAAACAAAATGTCTGAAACGAACCGAAATTAGATACAAAATGGCAGCCTTAAAGTACGAGATTAATAGACAAAAGCCAGTACCAGTGACTAATGAAAAATAGAAAACGAGCTCAAACAATAAACCATTGCACAAAATATCATATATAACACAAAAACGATCAAGAAAATAACATACATTAAATCCACCTAGAAAAGCACATATGAAATAGACCACATTCATTTACTAGGAAAAGGAATCTAGAAATTAACAAATCTATGCATAAAAATTAGTCAATTAAACCAGAACTAGAGACGGGTACATAGAATTGGTATCACCGACTTAACAGAAATAACTTATCAACAAAGTTAATAGTAGTTTTTTTACACATCAAATTATTTCTGAATACAATAAAACCAATATTGCATTTGTTCAAATTTTCGATTTAAAGTGGTTCCGTTTTTTATATGGGTTTTGTTCTGTTGTGTTACAAACACAAATAAATAAACCCACGGAAAAAACACTGAATACAACGTTTGTGAAAAGTAAACTATAATTTAATTTCCCGATTTTTCGCTTTCCTCATCTACCGATTTTTTTCACTTCAAACCACAAAAATAGTGGTGACTTTCAATTGATAAAGGTTTTTAATTGAGATAAAAAAAGTCTGCGCCACGAGCAGGATTCGAACCCGTGGCCTTCGGCTAGATACGCCACAGCTCTACCAGTTGAGCTATCGTGACTTCGATCCGCTCGGACACTAACTTCCCATCTCAAGCACACCAATTGAATTTTACCGCCTTTTTCGCCATTTTTCAAATTGTGTAATCCATTTGATTCTCAGTGACAAATGAAATCGACACGGAGAGCTTTAGTAAAGATATACTTCATTTAACTTATTAAATTCATTAGTTTTAGTGATTCGCTTGACCAATTAATATCTTTCAATTAATTAAGGTTTTTATTTGAGATTTTTTAGTTGAGAGTCACGATACCGCAAGCGCCGAAGATCTGGGTTCGAATCCCGCTCGTGACACTGACTTTTTTAACTCAACTAAAAACGAAAACTAGTGAATTTAATAGTGGTAACCTTAAAACGATTCCTCACGAAACTGCACCGGGTTTAGAATCCTAGGAAATATATGCATAGACAGATACATGGCCTTCGTACGATAAATACGACCAAGAGATGTAAAATAAAACATCTGAAGAGTTTTTGATAATGTCAACCATATTTTTCTTATTTATAACGACAGAAATATCAAATTTTGTTGATGTAGCCTCGAAGAAGTGAAATCTCCCTTTTTAATTGTTGTATTTATGTGGAGATTTCATAATTCAGAACGAGTTGTGAATTTATAAGTAAAACACCGGATATCGGAGAAAAATTATAATCGAGCCCAAAACTTTTCTGTTTGTTATGCAAATTCGTAATGAATGGCGTAGAGTGTTTAAAACGAATCCAAATTGATTTTTCAAAAACAATTTTTTCTTGTCTACTTTACTGAAAGTGTTTTCTAATTTTTATACATTTAATCTCATTCATTACTATTCTCAATTGTTTCATAGTAAGCACAAAACAAATCGGCTCATGTATAATAATATTGAAATACAAGCTAAACAAATGCAGAAAAATCGTAAACATACAATGATAAAAGAAACTTTAGAGAAGGATTTACAAACTATCGTCATTTCTATTTCTGGACAACAGATTAAAGGCACTTGCAGCATAGTGGAAATTACTTACATTCGACGACTTCGGACCTCCTAAACATACAATTTAACTCAGTTTTACATAGATCATTTACTCTATTTAAAACACTACATCAATTAAAAAGAAAAAAATTCCCAAGATCGCAAAACCACGGGAAGAAATATAAGAATCCAGAATTAATGTACCAAATGAACCGCCAAACAAACGTAACGCGGAAACATGCATCGTACTCCTCAGACCTTCCGACACAACTAAAGATGGCGAAATGCCGAAACGCGTTTGACATATCGAAAGACAGGTGAAAGTTCACAGAATCACTAATAGATAGAATCAAGATATATACACATAATCAGGAAATTATCAAAAAATATGCAGAAAAAATCTTACAGGAAACAATATAAACAATACATAAATAAGATTGCACATACCCAAAGATGTATAGATAAGTGCGTCGGCGACGATCCACTTACACAACCTGTGTTTGCGTCCGTTATATAGAGAACTGTTTCTCGGTTTGTTGTCTGCTCAACATGCTGGAAGGTGGCAATTCCTTGGTTCCATTGAGAGAATGTGGAATACCACCCGATATGACAATCGTGCTTGAGGACCGGCTGCAAGCGTTTGGCACATTTGGTCTGATTGTTGGGGTAAACAGCGCTGTTTATACTGAATATAGTAATGACAGTTTCGTGTACCGTGCCCGTGTTGAGTGGGAATGTATTTATTAGCGTGATTGTGAAATGAGATAGGAAGGAGTGGGGAATAATGAATACCACATTGACATTAAATTAAATTAGTTACATAATAGATCTATAGAATGATGGTAGTATACTTTAAGTGAGTGAATGGCGTAAATAAGAAAGAATGTAAAAGTCAGTGAGATAGTGAAACAGTTTGGTTTCTAGGAACTGACTGCGTTGGGGACTGAAATCACTTAGCTGCTGATAGGTCCTGGAGCAGAGCCTCGGCGGCTGGACAGATAAGATTGGCCCCGTACTGCCATCTTCCCGAGTGGTTAATTTTAGAACCCCGCTCGTAGTTTATTATAAATTAAAAAATCTTGAATTGCTGGTGGACAACGAGAGGGGTAGTACTTATTAAACGTCCGGAGATATTATATAAATAATTGACTTCACTAAAACATTATGCTGGAAGGAAACCAAACATTTTTAACCCCACCGTACAAACAGGAAAAAAACATGTGCACTGCATTCTTCCCGTCCATTTTAAATTGCGATTTTGTTTCATTTTAGATCTTAATTTAAAACTGATAAAAACAAGATTAATTAATCTTGATTAATTTATATGTTTGACAATAATTGATAATTTAAATAAATAAGAATGTAAATAATTTAATATTATTGATATACTTTTCAATTCGTTAGTTTATAAAATATAAGAAATAGAAACAATTAGGTTCGCAACCTAACAAAAAAAATTATACCAATATAATTGACATACTTGATGATTTGGACCACAACCTACTCCTTTCATTGAGTATACTGATAAAGAAAACAATAGTTTCATTTCTGTTTATCTATTAGCTTTTCCTCTCTTTAACAACATGAGAAGGCCAATGTTTTGACACGTGGGAAAATAATGCAATAAAAGACCAGCCGACGTAATGTGACAACAAGGACGTTCATAGCAAATTTGTTTTTTGTAAATAAACTGTTCAATACCACTTTCCCGAAAATTTAACCCGAAAGCGTGTATGGTTTGGTTTTGCTTGCATAGCAAACAGACAAAGCACACACAGATCTCTCTGATCGAGAGTCGGATCTTCATTGAAATTACAAACTTGTACATTTAGTTTAAAGGTATCAGTTTATCACTTTCACCTTTTTATCACCTCACCCGATATTTATTCACGACTGGAAACTCCTCCGCTCAGCTTGCATCACCACTGTGAAATTTCCATTCAGTCTAAAGGGGACTATTGTGATTCGATGATTAATCAATCGATTACACGGTACCGAAAATCGCGAAGTTAATATAACGATTCTCAATCTCAACTTATCCTAAATTACGCTTAACAGTTGAATTTCAATCATTCTTCCTTAGGCACATTTCAAAAATATAATAAAAAATATAACCAGGCCGACATAAAAGATATGCGCAATGACGGCATTCCTTGAAGAATTTGCCGGATTTGTGAGAAATGTTTTAAGAACGATAAAAATCAAGAACTGCTTAATTTAATTTTACATTTGACTATCATCATTTAAATCATTATTGATTAATTATCTAAACAGTCTAATTAAAATCATTACCTTGTTGTAACTATAAGTAAAGTATTGTTGGTTAATAAAGAAGGCTCACCTGAAACACACAAAAAAAGAAAAGATAAGTTATTTTATTTAATTTAACAAAGCAAAAATGTAAACAAACAGTTTTATTCGAAACCATATATTTCGAACTATTCAATAAACATATTTAAAATTAATTAATTTGTTAACTTAATATTTAACACGAGGGAATCTAAAATGTATTAGAATTTCATCATATCGGATTGTAATTATTTTTTTTCCAGTATATTATCAGTACTTAAATTACAGCATGCATTTGAAGGAGGCAACGATAATGAAAAGAAGGATGTCCGACAAGACCTCTCCAATTGCATTACGATCTATTTCTGTCACACAAATGTCCAAAAAAAGAAACTATAATAATAAACTGTAGTACGTACAATCACATATACATAAGCACTGTGTGTGGGGAGGGGAAAGAGGG
>CM077105.1:1629924-1670830 GCA_039619505.1 Cimex hemipterus | reverse complement strand
AGAGAGAGAGAGAGAGAGAGAGAGAGAGAGAGAGAGAGAGAGAGAGATGAGAGGATGAAAACAGAATACCATCGAAACACACACAAACAACCAAACAAAGTACTCAACTAAAAATAATAATAATACAAAGGACATATTTTACATACAAAAAATACAATAACCTATAAATATGTATAAATACACACATCCCTAAAATACTTTCAGGAAACAAGCACAAAAAACAATTCCAAACACGAGAAGTGCATATATACAAGACAGTATGAAAAACATGAATTTGCATATATTATTACAAGCACATATAATATATAAACTGTTCTTATGCTAATCTGGTCCGAAAAATTTAAATTCAGTGTAACACAGCAATTTATTTTCTACAGTGGTAAAAAATTAGATGTACTCTATTTATGTATAAATGTTCGTAATAATGGTTCTAACAACAATAATAATAATAAATATGTAATAATGTGTACATATTTTTTTTAATAAAAACATTCATTTTTCTTCAAATTTGAAGATTATTTAATTCTATCATAAAGGAAGGTTGTATAAAAGGAAAATGGATTAAATTTTGACAAAGTCTTAGAGCAGTTATGCTAGGAAGTTTATATTCTAGAGGTAAAATAATCTGGACAGTTTTCTAAGCCAAATGTATAAACTTTTCGTAGACTGAACCAATGGTTTTGTTTGAGAATCACTTGTCGCCCTGTAAAACACAATTAAATCCATATTAGAAATAATAAACTATAATTTAATGGAAGGACGTCCGTCAAGGTGGTCTGGATTCCAAGTAAGGTCTCTCGGATATAGCTGATGATCAAATCCGTATCGGGCTCGTCCCGTTGACTGCGCACCTGATTATAACGCCATTCCTGAATGATATCTGTTAGGTCTGAATCCTTGTACATAATTTGAGATTTGGAATTCGTCCTTCGGTGGGGGCTGAAAGGAGAAATCGAGGCGGTTCAAAATGCCAATCCGACGAGTGAGGAGAGGTCACGAGCAAATAAATGCTCCCCCCCTCTACAAAAAGTCGTAAGAAAACCATGTAAATTGTACTTGTTAAATTGTTAATAGAGTAATAACAGTAATTACCGGGCATAGTTGTTTTTAACTGATTTTGAATAGAGTGGCGTTTGTTACACAGTCATTATTCGCCCCGTGGAGGACGAAAACGGCCTCGACAAAAACGGAGTGTAAATTTATGCAAAATGTTCAAGATATGGCTAAAGATTGTATCATAGCGGGTCCCTGGTGACTCGATATCTGGAGAATTGTTATTATGAAAATTACAGAGATGAGTTATGAATAACAATCCCTTTCTGCGTCATAACTGCGTGTAGCCAATTTAAAGCAAAACCTATCTACGTCGTGGTCGTAGAAACATAGCGTTTAATTAAATTTATTAACATAGTATTATGGAGAAAGATGGGATGTATTGTTAAAAAATGATGTGTTTTTTTTTCATTCAACATAATCTGATCGATTCATAGAGTATTCGGGTTCCAGCGAGGACATAAGATAATAAAACAAAATAGGAATGATAAAATTGATTAAAAACCGTTGAAAATTAATTTATATCACTATAATTAAGTAGTTTACCAGTTCTGTTTTATTACGTAACAACACAAATTATACTCGCCCATAAGTAGAACGCAACAGTCTTTTGGACGTGACCTTTGGTTTAATGTTGACAACATTTAAAAAAGTGTAAACTTTTCTCGTTTAACAGTTAAGAAACATAATTTAACGTATGTCTAATTACTCATTATGAATACATGTGCTTATTTACTCTTAAAAAATTGCCTTGTTAGCTGTTTTCTCTATTTTGTGTCGTAAATCAAACTTTATAATGATAAATCACGGACACACTGTAGGATATTTTTCCAGTTCTCGTTGTCTTTTATATAAAAGAACTCTCCTTGTAATAAATAATCTTCAATGTCTGTGTACACATTGTCAAATGATAATAATAATAATAATAATAATAACACACCGGCACCCTGAGGATTTATATGACCCTTGCTGTTGCGAACCCTTGTTTAAAAAAAACAATAATAATATTTTTTTTACATCCAAAACAATATTCACAATTTTTATACGCATGAGCTTTAGTCCGACAACCACGAACATAGTCTATAATTTCACTGATTCTCTCTTTGTCCTTCTGCTATCTAGCATCCATATCGAACCCTCTGATCTCGTCCATTCCCTCATTAACCCTCTCTCTCTCTCTCTCTCTCTCTCTCTCTCTCTCTCTCTTTTTCTCTCTGTCCCCCTCCCTATAATTTTTAATTATCAATACCTATTGGATTAAAAAATTTAAAAATGCTTGTTTGTATTTGCTTTGAGATAGAGAGGCAGCACTTCTTTTCTTTCAAATAGGGTATAGGCAAATAAATACGCT
The DNA here is from genome assembly GCA_039619505.1 of Cimex hemipterus. Lineage (NCBI taxonomy): Eukaryota > Metazoa > Arthropoda > Insecta > Hemiptera > Cimicidae > Cimex > Cimex hemipterus. Next base: position 1,668,426 of record CM077105.1, on the reverse strand, counting down.
CCACGTATGAGGACCCGGCATAGAGCTATTCTGGACTGTTCATTATTATGAAACGCGTCAGGTCGAACTTGTTTTTCCCACGATAGGCCATAGTTGTTTTAAAATGTTTAAAATTTCTTTATTCAGAGGATAGACCAGGAAAAAAGGTTTTGTTGAGATTTGTTTGTTTTGATTTCGTCGTTGACGATTCCTTTTCCCCTTTCTTCAAAACATTGGCCTCTAGCTGAATTCTGTACGTCTGTCTTTGGAACCATAGGATCTACTACCTACGGATCTTCGACCAAGGTAGACTCTTCAGCAATCTGATTCCCGTAAGCGTCTCGATACAACGTAATTTAACCGCTTCCCCCCAATTCTCTTAACATTTTCCCATTGTTTTCAACTAACATATTGTTTTTTATGGTGGCCTTCTTTCCTGGATTCCTTTTTTGTGTTGTTCGTTTATAGAATTAAGGGTTTTAATCACGTCACAATAAATTTGTGTTCTTTTTTCATTCTTTTTTTTCCAGGATAACCTTCGGTTTACTTTTTTGGCGATATTTTTAGAGAGTTTAGAGAGTATTAGGTTATTCATGAATTGACCACACAACACGCATGGAAATAGGTTAATTGTTATTTTTGGGGGATTAAAAACCAAATATTTGTCGGTTGATTTTAATTTTTAATGGTAAACTTTATTTCCATTTCATTCTCCCATTACATTCCCACCCGTTTTCTGTTTCACCACAAATGCTGTACTGTTCTGTTTAATTTGTGTAACAGGAAGTATGTTCTAGAACGAGGTAGCACAATTCCGATAACGAAAAGTGAATGATTGAAAACATTGATAAATTATGAAATGGGCCTGGCATCGTTTCATAATTTTTAATTATTTTTCCGGAAGAGAATACAAGATGTTTTCTTTCAATTTAATTTATCACTTTACGAATGAATGTCGTAAAGCTATGTAAAAGACTTTTATAGTCCCTCCTCGCGAAATTCGTCCCAGACACCCTGTTTTAATAGAAAGTGTTGGTTGGATTGGAATAATTGAAACGATTTTGAACTGTTCGTAGAATCTAACCCTGAGAAGCCCAGACTTCGTCTATTTTAAATAACTTCACTATCCGTATATCACTTGGAATGGCTTCTAAAAAAATAAATTATTGACAAAGGAAAAACTCCATTGCGTCATAAACGAGGCGGTATATTACAGAAGGGCGTCCACAATATTTAACAATTGTTTATTATTTACTTATGGCGTATAAAGCCGGCGTTTGAGTATTTATAGAACGTTGTCGTTTGCCGGGGGAGTTGGGCAAATCCGTTTCGTGAGCTGAATTCTAAGATGGTGCCATTACACGTGGTATTTATTGTCTCGCGCCCTTGTTTCTCCCGCTTGCTCTACGGTTCATAAAGGGTTTAATTCAACAAATTACGTTTCCATCCGGTTTAAAGTTCAACTCAGAAGGGAATTTACGTTTTAATAAACGGGTTTTTCATTGTCGCTTGGGCTAAGCATCACTACATGCCGTGTGTCGAGGACATCTAAAAGCTTTTTAACGACTCTACCTGTAAATACGCCTAAAGCTTGTACGTTTATGGATGATTTCTCTATGCAACAAGTCAAATTGTGGATAAATTCAAGAATTGTTTTGAAAATAACTTCGAGAACAAATTAAAGGAATTACAAAATGAAAAAAAAAAACTACATTAACAATGGAAAACATACTATTCATATGTAAATATAAATTTTGAAGCAAGTATATCATAGTCACAGAAAATCAATGACACCACAAGAATATACTTTAAGTGCGTATGACTTAAGTATTTTATACATAAAATTTTTATGCAGCACAGTTCAACAACCATATATATCTAAAACACCAATATACAGGTATATCATTCGAAAGTAGTGAAAACTGAGGAAAATTGTGTTAAAAAAACTTAGCATTTACATAAATATCTTTTGCCCGATTATACAATTATTTAAGCATGGATATTTTGGTGTGCCATATCCACCATAAGTATATGTGTGTATGATATTTCCCCTGACGACAACAACCCTACCAATGCCAAGCAGGCAGTTTATTGATGCATGCTCAATTGAAATATACATGCATATCTTGTTCATAGTACTTGTTACGTCCAAGGTGAGATGGAATATGCTTTTCTCATGGTGATTTTTTTTTTCCATGGTGGAAACCAACTGAACCAAATACTGGTTTCTTTTTACCCCAAAGAAGCCACCAGAGAAAAATGCATATCTGGCGCGAATACAATTTTCTTTACGGAAACTTTTTTATCTTAATATAAAAAACTTCTATTACTCTAATTTGGATGTTTGATGAATAATCTATTGATGTTATTCTGATAAAATATAAGTGTTTGCATTTACCATGTTATTTTTTGTTCATTTTTTAATGCTGAATCTAGTTTAAAAGCTTTGAAAATCAAAGTTTTGAAGGAAATTTATGAATTCTACACACAGGTTTTCTTTTTTCATCAGTACTGATAGGTTGGCTTGTGGTACGTACGTATGTAAACGTATGCACAAATGCTTTTCGAAATTTTGGCAATGAAATTAAACGTGCTTCCACGTTTAGAAGTCTGTTATCTGTAGAGATTAGGTAGGCTGTCCATTTGTAATTAGGCCCAATTTTCTATCCCAACATAGTTCCATAGTAATATGGAAGCTTATGTAAAGGGTCTAATCTCCTGTCTGACTTCTTCAACCAAGTTGGATTTTTATATTCCTTAGACTGTCTAGACTTAATTTTCGGTCAGTAAATTATTGCTTTGCTTTGATTTTATTTGTATATATATATGGCAACTCTTTTACCAGGATAAGTTGAAATTTCAATTCAGCTATCATTTTATCTTGTTTATATAAAAGTATACTCAGCGGACTTGGTTATTATTTCTTCTTTCGTCAATGTAAATGAAAAATCCATTTACTTCGTGGCTTCGCCCCCCTGAAAGGAGATCTGCCACGCCGGGGTGGCCAATTTACAAGTGCAATAGCTTTCCTCTCAACCTCGTACGACTCCTCGCGTTCACTTCAATCCATAATAGGTTTTATGTATTGGGTTGTTTCACATGAAATGTCCGATTTTACAATTTAAGAAATTCAGAGAGGATATAGCGGTTTTCTGTTGTTTACTTCCAATTGTTTACATATTATAATTAAACAGTTATTAATTCCCAACATTTCTTTATAATGGATAAGCTCCCCAATCCATTACACACTTTTTTTGGTATTCCTTCCAATCTGAACTTGGAAATAGTTTGTTGGATTTTCGTGTAATATTCCTTTACAAACAATTTATTAAGGTTATTAGTTGAGATGAAAAAAAGTCAATGGAATTTGTCACAAAATGTCAACAGGATTCGAACCCTCGATATGGAAAAGTCAAAATGTTTAATCTTAAGGTCCCTCATGAGATCACTGAGCGGCAACAGTTAAACTGCTTGAGACATGCGTTTCGCTGCTCGGCACAAAACCCAACCTTTTCTTGTAAGAATAATCGCTTGCGACGAAAAATGGATTGCATATGGTCAGGGCAGTGGTTAAACATCGTCTAAAGACCAGGACACATGCTAAAACAAAATTTACTATCAAAAAAATTGAAGGTGTGGTGGACGTGGCTGGAATTATTCGCTACTCCTTTTTACCTAGAAGTACTACATCGTTAAGGGAAAAGTTTTTGAAAATGATGTTCAAGTCCCTTTTCAGATTTTGTTTCATTTAAAAGCTCGGAATTCTTCAGTTCTGGCCTAAAATCGTGGACCATGAGCTGGGAAAATATATATAAATACTTCGAATAAAATGATGTAGCTATTTTACAAAAAAAATATTATGCTTTTGATAAGGACATTTCTTGAAACAACTCACGACAACTCGTAAGATGTGGTTTCGAACCGTATGATTTTCGCGAAGTAATTAATTTTTTGTATTCTTGCGCATCTAATGGTATAGCATTTTTTGGGTTCTGAAGTTAACAGTACGAAACCACCTTTAGATATAGCATACCTTTATATTTCAACCAATACCTTACATAAAGATTAATTAATTGAAAGAAGTCATTTGGTCAATCGGACCACGAAATTATACGGATTCAGATATTAATATTACCGCGTGGGCCTGGATTAAAACTTTATGTCGTAAACAGTAAAAATAACCCTATGAACTGACTGATTGTGTAACAGACAGATTAAAATAGAAATTCAAAATACGATAAACAAAACACCACAGCAAAAAAAGGAAGGTAAACGTTCGTGTGAAACTAAATTTAAATGAAAATTGAAAAGAAGCTTTTATTGTAACATGACAGAAAATAATTGACAACCTCAGAAAATATACAGTTGGCAAAGTCAGTAATTTTTTCCCATGATGACAGCCGAAAAATACACACAAAAAATATATTAATATCGCCCGTGAAAAATCAACCATCAAAATTTTCGAAACGGAATATAAATAAACTGCGTGAACGATACTAGAGAAATTTAAGAGAATAATGATAATCTTTATTTACGTGGAGTTAAACAAAATAAAACTGTGCAAGAAGAAAGATCAATCTTCGCTAAGCCGGCGAGATAATAAATAAAATTCAATTAGATTTTTATGTGCCCACCAATCTTCTTGCTCTAGTTTTAATCTTATTGTTGAAAACATATCAGAACTATCGCCGCGTATGGACAGTAATAAATCATCAATTCATCGATCCGCCTGGCACACTTAACACTAAAGTTACAGGATGGGTTCAATTTTTTTGCAGGAAAGTTGCGGTATTAATGAGACCCTGCTTTCAAAAATGTAATTGAACCTTTGAAAGAAAGTGGAGCGTTTTTGATCGGCGAAAGCGTAGCACACGATATTTAACCATTTCTCCTATTACTTATAAAATTGCGTTACATTTATAACAATAACGGTAAATTTTTCGAGAAAGGGTTCTTCGTAGGACTGATTAGGTGCTTAAAAGTTTATGAAGTCGTTTGAATTACCGCACAAAACACCTAGATATAACGAAATTTAAAGGGTCTTGGAATGTTCGATCAACGCAATAAACGTTAATAAAATAATTAATGAGTTTGTAGATTAGAACTATTATTTAAATAGTGTCTTAAGAATATTTTTTCAATATTTTTTATTACAATCTGAAATTTTAAGTTACAATATAACTTGACGACACGTATTTACAACTATTTATATGTTGATATTGGGAGAAGCAAATAATTTCTGTAATTAATTTCTTCATTTTGGTAATTAAACTTCTCTGCCGACCCCTCAGAAAGCAGGTCGCGGGGCCATTTCCTCTTAATACTCCTAATGGGATTGTAGGGATAGCTTCTGCTGAACTTGGTAACTTTTTTGGGAATTAATTTTTGGATAAACAGGATATGAAAGGTCGTTGTGGAGGGTGGTATTGCAATTGATCTAAGGAGTTTAGACTAGTTGGATTGGAGACGTCGGATATTGGAAGCTTAGCGGTTCTCCACAGTTCTCCTCTGTATGTCCAAATCGATTGCAGTGGCGTATTGACATTGTAAGTTTGTTTTTCGTCGATAGCATGGATCGATGTCCTAGAAGCTTGAGAATAGACTCTAGCGTTTATTTAGGACTTGTCATTTCAGTCGTTCAGACGGATTCCATTTTTAGAAGAGAATCTATGTGGGAATCAAGATAACGAACGATTTGGGTATAGGAACACTATTATACTATAGTGTGAGATAAGATTTGCGTCGGAGTGTACATGTGATATGGAAGCATTTGCCTTCATTTAACATAATTTTCCGTAATCTGTTATACATGTGATGCAGATGTTCTGAAGCAACCGCAGGATCGTGGTCAAAGGATAATAAGTTGTGCCATCAGTAGAATATTCAAGGAGGGTGTTGGTAATATCTGCAGGACAAAAGAAATAGAAGATTGGTCCGAGCACACTTCCCTGCGGTACTCCTCCAGCCAGTGTGTAGTAGTAACTAATCCGATCCATGTCGTACCCGACTCTCTTAGATAAGACCGGAGCATCAGGCAGATGGTATATGGAATGAATCGCTTTAATGTCAAGCACTTGTGCCACATCCATGATCCACATGGTCTTCGGTGATGTTTTAATGCTTAACGTATTTGTATTTCTCTGTGAATTTAAATGCTTTTTTATTGATTTCTTACATTTGTTAAACGTAGACGTTGGCTTTTATCCTCCGAATAAACAACAAGTGGAACCATAAAAAATTTATGTCCAAAAGGCTTACAACCATATAAAAAGAGGGTTGACTTCGAAGTAAACTCACAGACACAACCTTGAAGGCGGAACGTCAGGCCAATGCAGCGTCGATAGGCAGACCAGGATAACAACCAAATATAATAAAAAAATCTCTAATTCCTCGAGTGATAATGTTTTGTAAATAGTAGATGTTCGATTATGAAATTTTAATTTTATTACATGATTAAGAATGAGATAAAGCTAGAGCTCTAGTTTCCTTTGTACAGTTTCCATGATTAATAGCATGCTATATTAATTGGAAAGTTGTTTCTGTTTGTTGAAGATTCAGAAGAATTAAATCTGTTATAAATAATACATAATACTGAACGGCTTAATGTTCAACATGAGGAAGGGTCAGAACTACTGAGCGATAATTTTATAAATTTATTTCAAAGAAAATTCCGAGAGCTATGCCGGGATTCGAACTCCTATTTTGGCAAATATGAGTCGCCCTAACCACTCAGGCTCTGGGTTTTAAATTTATATCAGTTAATACATATAATGAAAATAAATAGGATTTCCTTCTATTTTGTTTTCAAATAATGCTTCTTGGGGCATAACATAATATAGAACACATTTGGAAAGATACCAACAATGTACATCTGCGATTTGAAATTTTTTTTTCAAATTCGTCAGTTTTATTTGGTCGAGCCTTTGTTTTACTACATTAAAAACAGTGATAAAACCCTCAAAATTCATTGTAGTAGTGACATTTAATAATGGGTTTTATTGGTAGAAAGTTGTGTAACAATTCATTTATTCATTTATGTAATGAGCCCAACCAAGTGGCATTTTAGCGGGTTCTGGGAAAGGAGAGGACTTCACCTTTATGGCACGATCGATGCATACCATTAATAACACAAGCGTGAAGTCGGTCGTACACCCGTCGTCCAATAAAACGAGAATTAGAGATTTTTGAACAAACAACCCAGTATGAATAAATAGAGGGTTCGTTGCCAATATCAACTTTGGAGTTGTAAAAATTTAAATATTCTCGTCGTGAAAGAGCGCCGTCGTTGTGAAACGTAGATGTTATAATTGGAAAAGAAGAGATGTTTACTCGATAAACTGCGACTCTGCAACGAAGGCCGTTTCGATTTAGCGCTTTCATGCCGCTCCATGCATTTTCTGAAATAATCCCCGTTCCGCCACTTAAATACACGAATACCGGCTAAATGAAATCCGACTCGTCAGCGTATTAAACGGAGGGAGTAATGGTTTAATAAAGTAATAAATGCCTCTCTGTTGATTAAAAAAATCTGGCGTACCTGTGAATGCCAGTAAAGAAGAATTGAAATAGAGGAACGGAAAAAGACAGCTGGTTTGATAAAGGAGTCTTTTTGATACGCAAAATGAAAATATTTATAAATATTAATGATTTTAGTACGGTCGAATTATCAATCGAAGAACTATTTTTTTTATGTTATTTAGGGATTGTTAGGACTTGAATGGAAGTCGGTATCTCTCATACGTGTACAATGGAGGGCAAGACTTTTTTCCTCAATGTGAACGTAAATTTTACTTCATTCAGTCTTGTATTACACTTTTTGCGCCACTCTTCGATAATCCCAAGGTGATATTGGATGTAGCTTGGATAGGAGTTAGAGGTAGAGGACAAAAGTACGGTTCCGTCCGCATAGTGATGACAGTATTAAGGTGTAGCAGATAAAAAGTATGGGCCCGAGAATGCTTCCTTGTAGGAGCCGGTTTGTATCTGTCTGAGTTCCTAGATCTCATTGCCGCACCTCACTCCGATGCACCAGCCTGTTATGTAGTATTTCAGAATAAGATCAAAAAGCGATTTCGTCCGCGAATAAATGTCTACGAATATCAGGCCGGATTTAGGAAAGGCTACTGCACCAGTTGACCATGTCATCTCGCTTATGAATATTGTTTAGCTGGAAATAGAAACAAGGAAAAATAAACGCACTTTATTGGCTTTTAAGGCGGCTTTTGACTCAGACGACTGAAGGCTTCTTATCATGGAGACAGCAGGGTTTCCCGTTATTTCTCGGTTTGATCTTGAGTTAGACAGGGGTGCCTAGCGTTTTTCTCTTTTTCAAATGCTCCCTTCTTATTCTTCCTCTTTTCTATACAAATATTAAGGCTGATATCAATCACATTAGTTCTTCATTTCTTACAATTTTCAATGCCATGCGATTCCAAGCAAGGAGCTAGGTGTAATCACAAACCGTTTTGTGATTCATGCGATCTGGAGTTCGTTAATCTTTTCGCTATAAAATGGCAATTCACGGTAATAAATACTCCTAATAAAATAGTTACTTGCACAAGGGAACACAAAACGGGATATTTATCCGGGGATCAAAATAATCGTGGCTCATGCAAAATTTTCATATGGAATGATTTTCCTACACGCTTTCTATATGGATCCAATAATGGCACCCATCAATCAGTGCAATAAGAAGTGCAGCATTGTCAGATATTCTTGATATCGTAAATGCGATTAGTTTATGAAAATCTAAATTGTTAACCCGGGGACAAGAGTGAGAATCGTTGAAAATTTATGTTTAGTCGTATCGTAGGACTTTCATGAACGCACTCCTTGGAAATGTCGTCAGCCCGAATGATCAACTGAACAGGACGGCGTTTAGGAATTAATTTGGATTAGTCACGTGCGATTAGCCGGTTCCAACGTATTACAGGGTCCCCAGCCCGTGAAAATAAGCTATCGGAGATATGGAAAGCGATGTCAATATACATTTCAAACCAGCTTTTCGTCTTATTCAGCATAGCCAAATAAGAAAATGCTGAAATGCTGGAAGGGTAGTTCGAATCAATACAAAATCAAGTAAATACGACCGACTTTAATATATAACCCTATAAGATATAAACTTAAATGTCTTTATTCTGCACTGCAAAATAAAGAAAATCGGTTAAAAATTCAACAACTATACCCTATAAACTCGTTGCCTTTGTTTACTATGATGCTATTGTTTTTAACGAGAGAACTATTCTCATTTACGACATGGGGGAACCCAAATCAATATAGACGAGAAAAATTTCACTTATGCAAATACGATTGCTTCAACATTTGCTAAACAAGGTAAACAACTAACAGAATTTGCTTGAAAATTCCAGTGAAACCTTCATACTATTAAAATGATTAATTCAACCTACGACTATAATAATAGTATTAATATCGAATCAAATTTTACTTTTTAGTGTGTACGTAGAATGATAGTCAAGGATAAAATATTAATTTATTGAAAGACTCGAATAGTCAGTACATTGAGTGACTACGAGAGTTACTCAATGACTGATAACTTGAGTAAATAAGACAATCCCTAAATTAATCGATACATAATTATCTGAGCTAATGAAGGAGATCTTGAAAATGTAATGACTAAGCAATGAATGCATAGAGAATAGTTGTAAGATGATTTTTAACATTCAATTACAAGAATAAATAAATGAAACAATACAAAAATGAGGGAAAGAATGAACGATTACATGAGGAAGAAAAACAATCTACTTGACAGACTTTTTGAATAAGTGATACTATCAGTTATTGACATAATGCAATAGTTGGTTATGAATGGATTGAACATTGAGTTTATAAAAACAATCGACTCACGCAGTACGTAAGCGTATAGATAGTATTAATTATTAAGGGAAGCTAGTAGTCTGAGATCTATTAACCTGGAGCTTAAACTGGCCAAACTTTTTTGGCATTGGTGTGTAAACAACAAATCTGTGAGTAGAACCATCATGTACAAAACGTGAATCTACACAATCACCCCTGTTCCATCGTTTTATAGATGTTTACCCTTCAACACAACGATTCGGACAAAGGAAAAGTGTGCTAGTGTAATTTTCTTTTTCAATTAACTTGAACCTTAGAGATATTGGGTTGTCCGGAAAATAATGCAGGATTTTAAGTTTTCATTAAAAAAAATCTATATAAAATATTCTGTTTACGTTTACAGGATTACTCATTTATATGAATGTCAACACTTATTAATCGTCTTCCAAATGATATTGTTTGTTTACCTCTGTAGCATTCCGCTACTTGGAAATAATTCAGTCATCCTAATAATGTCAAAGCGAGAATTTCGTACGATTTTCTTTTACGAGTTTAAACTCGGCCGAAGCGGAGCCCAAACGGCTAGAAACATTAACCAAGTCTGGGGCGAAGGTTGTGTTAATGAGTGCACTGTGCAAAGGTGGTTTAAAAAATTTCGGGAGGGAGATTTCAGCCTTGAAGATGAAGAAGGTCGTGGAAGGCCTTCCTCTCTTAATGATGATGTTCTGCGATCAGTGGTGGAAGAAAACCCCAAAACAACTGTTCGAGAACTTGCAGAGCAACTCAAAGTCAGTAAAACGACCGTCGCTGACCACCTCAAGGCGATTGGAAAAGTGGAAAAGTTTGTTGCATGACAACGCTCGACCACATGTGTCACGTGTAACGTCACAAAAATTATTGGAGCTTGGCTATGAAACTTTGCCTCACCCACCCTACTCTCCGGACCTCTCGCCTACTGACTACCATTTTTTTAGACACCTGGACCACTACTTACAACACATAATATTCAAAAATCAAACGGAACTGGAAAATGCATTTATTGACTTTATCAATTCTAAAAATTCTGAATTCTACTCAGACGGAATTAATAAGTTACCAACACGTTGGGAGAAATGTATTGAGAATATGGGAAATTATTTTGATTAAAGAACATTGCTTTAAAGTAACTAGTTTTTTTTTTTGTTTAATACCAAAATCCTGCATTATTTTCCAGACAACCCAATAATTAAATCAAACGGAGGTTTATTTCGGTCCTGGGACCGTTTCCTGCATGAGCCAACATAATTTCAGAAAAATTCTGGCAGAAAGAGCATTAAGAGAACTGAAAAATTAAAACGATATGAAACCTCTAGTATCGGATTCGGAGTGAAGACTGACGATTTTTAATTTGAGCAAAATGTTTGCTTATTTGGGGCCGTGGTCGTGGGTTCGATTCCTGCCGTCGCCTCTGTCCTTTTTTTCATTGCACCCTTCCCCCCCCCCAAAAAAAAAAGAATACACATACAATACATTGTCGGGCTAATATGCAAAGTACAAAAAGCCGTTATTTAAAAAAATATATAATAAAATAAATGCCTATTTGGCTACAAAACCTAAACCAGTAAAAGATTTGTTTTTATAAATTTCGTTGGGATATTGTGACAGATACCTTTAAGTCTATTTATTTCCGTGCAAACAATGAATATATTTTGTACACTAATGGTTGGCTGTGTAAATATTGGCCCAATTGATGATATAGCTGTTGTATTTTGGGATAAAAATAACCCCCCCGGGAGTTAGTCAAACAATTGGTTTTTAACTGTTGAAAAACATCAATGTCGATTGAGATTCACAAGTGCCCTTTCAATTCAACTGTATAAATTCCAAATCAATATAATAAAACAATTTTACAATCGGTAAAAAATTACAGTTCAAACGTAGAACGGGTATAATTGCGTAATTGTGGCCGACAATTCAAAAACCAGCGTGGTCCATAATTAACTCCAAGCGGTTAGTAATTATTAGTTAGTAGTTATTAGTAGTAAATAATAATTCGGATTTTTTATTCTTCATACCTGACAGTTCTGAATGCGAACAATTCTATCATTTCAGAACTATTATACGCCTATAGGTCAATTTAGAGGGGGTCGTTTTTGTTTTGCGGGTATATTTTTATATTGTCTAAAGAAATATAATCATATGTAACGCTAAATTTAAATATTTAATTAAATTCTGTATTTTTACACTTTTTCTGTTTTTTATCACAGTTCCACCAAAAATCAGCTACCTAATTGGAAAATGAAGATTAAAATGCAATTTTTGAGTTGAATGTTTTACGGAAATACCACAGCAAGATGGCAAGAAGTCAGGCACCACGCTTCCTGCCGTTTCTTTGTAACAAAGAATATAACATAAAAAAATTCTTATTCACTGTGCTCGTGGTCCGTTCGAACCATTAATATATGACAAAAGGTTTTTACGGTTTTTAATTAAGATGAAAAAAAGGTTGAGTGGGGAGTTGATGTCCGAGTGGTCGACGTCACGATAGCTCAGGTGGTAGAGCAGCGGCGTGTCTAGCCGAAGGTCGTTGGTTCGAATCCCTCTCTTGCCATTAACTTTTTTCATCCCAACTAAAAACCATAATTAACTGTCAATAAAACAAAAAGCAGTTTACAACGTAAAATAAAACCTAAAACATTGAATAAAACAACCATCCCTACTGAAATTAACCTTTCTTAGATTAACACCACACACCAACAAACTAGCCCCCACCCGTCGCTAATTCTAACCCTAATACCCAAATAACCTTTCTTAGCTTACACCTTCTCTAACCTGCCCCAAACCTTAATACTTCCCTGTTAGGAACTTCAACGCGAAATCTAACCGCGACCTAACCTACCCTACTCTAAACTAATCCTAACTTTACCTGTCTAATCTGCCCCTAATCCGAACACTACTAATCTAACTTAACCAAGCCCAATCGACCCTACATATGTGCATTCTCCAATAACGCAAAACCTGGGACAAATGGTCTCTCAAAGAAACTTGAGTATCCAGGCCAAACCAAGCAAATCACAGGGTTAGGACAATAAGCAGGGCCGGGCAATACTTTTACTGCTCTGTGCCATTTAGGAGACCTCCGCACCGAGCTGTTACTGTACTCCTAGCGGTTGTGTGTTCAAATACTGACAGAGCCCATTGAAGTTTAATTGGTAATAGTATCTTTGTTGGGTCAATTTTTCCACCTCTGCCTCGAGACGTAGCAAAATGTCGATTATACGACCATACTTTGGAGATTCGTTATCAATAAGGGAACCGAGGTGTCAGGCTCGAATTTTATGTCCACCATAATAGCGGTTGTGAGATCGAATACCGGCATAGCCAAATGAATTTTAATTAGTAATAATAATATCTTTGTTTGGTACAAACAAATTTCTCCAACACGGAATCACTGCCTCGAAGTGTGACAAAATGATGATTACGTGACAATTCTTCGAAGATGTTCACTGTCAATAAGAGGACCGCGGTGTCTGACTCGAATTTTGTGTCGGCCAGAATGGCGGTTCTGGGTTCGAATCCCCGTACATGGCTTTTTAAATGACAATGATATGAAAAATGTATTGGAAAGTGACAGGCCATCTCGTTCATAGTTTAAACTTTTGTCGCTTTGGTTTTCCTTTTCATTTTTTATGAATACGACTTTTAGATTTTGTGTAGAGATTAATGACCGTTAACGGATAATTATTCAAATATCGTGAGATGCGGTCTGGTGTGATGTAGGTATCAGAAAAACATTTTCTTTATCGTGCCAACGTTTCGATCGTTTATTGAGCCCTGAAGATGATCTCAATAAAAGATCGAAACGTTGTCACGATAAAGAAAATATTTTTCTGATACCTACGTGATACCAGACCGCATCTCACGATATCTAAATAATTAAGCTTTAGATTTTTTCTTCTGTGCAATTTCAACGGACATTTTACAAATATTCATTTCTCTAAAGACTGGTTTTCCTCCTTAGATATTTCATCTCAGAAAATAATCCCTAGTACAATTGTTTATCGCGTGTAAAGACTTCACATAGATAACCTTCGAAACGTGTAGATTTTCGGTTGGGGATTAGATAAGAACCCTACCAACGGAAAGAAAAACAGTTTTATAGCGTACAATTTAAAAAGCAGAACCGAGAATAGTTTTAAAGTTCATTGGTTTTTATGAGCATTTTAACCCTTATTGTTAATTTTGTCTTAGATTTCTGTAACCACCATCTAAGCATTATAAGCAAATTAAAAAAACTGAAATAAAGCAAGATAAGATATGATATAAAAGATTTTGTTTCTTGAGGGATGATAACAATATTCTTAGAAAATAGTTATTTTCTTTTTGTCCAAAATTCAAATTTTCAAAATCAGTTTAATTCTTTTTTAAATGTCAGTACGGACGAAATTGGTTTGGGTAATTAACGAGTAATTTATTGTCCAGAAGGTTGTTTTAATGTCATGTAAAAATTACTCTTATACTTTATTGGAGATTAAATCGCTATTTTAATAAATCATTACCGTCATGTTTATTATTCGAATTTACAAACTTCATAAGCATATGAAAGTTGGTATTACCCTGAATTGTTTTAGTTCGGACAGAAAACAGCCCTTATCGTCCGCTGGGACGACATCAACCTATTTTCATTTTCATGACAATTTGAACCACTTCGACTGGAAATCGAGAGAAATTACACGGTGCAATCCGAGTCTAATTAGGTGTAGAACGGTAAGGGGGATGATGCATTAAACTTGCGGGTAATGTAAAACGATAGTAAAACTTGGATGAAAATTATATTGGCCCCGGGTGTGCAATCTCATCAGCGGTGTAGCAAGATATTCACGTTATTGCCTGACGTAACGTCAAAAGGCGGAAAACCCCCTTTCGTGAAATAAGGGAAAACTAAATTTAGATCGGGGAACAGAAAGGAAGTAATGAGCGGATAAAGGGAAGCGCCACAAACAGAGCAAGGAGCCATTGTTCTCCCCTGGCAGAACGCAATTTTCAAGAGGGAACTGAGCAAAATAAAACATAAGGGCTCTAATTTTCGCAAAAATAACTTTATTAACCGAGGAAGAAAAAGACTATCCACTTCACAATGGAGACAAACTTTTGTACAACCGCATATAACAATAAATGTACTTGACCAAAATATATCATAATCATGGTTTTTATAAAAAGGAAAGAAATGTGTGGTGATTAGTGACAGTTAGTCCTTAATTATTCAGAAATCGTGAGATGCGGTCTGGCGTGATTTAGGTTTCAGAAAAAAATTTTCTTGATCGTGCCAACGTTTCTATCTTTATTGAGATCACCTTAGGTGCCTAGGATTTACAAACATTGTTTAAATTTAACAAATACATGTGGGATGTGGAAAAAAGAAAATTTATGCAATGGAAAAAAATTATATTTTTTATTTAATCAAATTAATTGTAAAAAACCCAATCAAACTCCTAAGTACTCGCTATCCACCATTTTGAACACAAACGCAATTTCGACTTAAACAATCCAAAAACATTACACACAGAACAAAACAAACATAAACCTAACGTTTTAGGAATGGTTTACATGAAGAGAGAAAAACATCACTTAACGAAGGCACATGTAAACTTAGTCGTAGCTACGCCAATAGCATTAATCAAATTCAATTTTGATAACATACATATATCATCACATCACATTCCACACATCAAACATTACATAGTCTAATTTTCCAACAATTTAGCCTTCCTTTTCTTATTTATCCCCGTCTATATAATCCTGAAAGGAATATCTGGCCGAACCATTACCAACGTTTTTCCATCGTCGGCTCTTTTCAACGCAAAAAAGCCGGCTCTTTGTACAGAAATATCTTTCTTCACCGACTTCTTTTCCTACCACTTCAAAATCCAACGAATATAAACATAAAACAGCAATACCTCACTGGCACTCTCAAGACAACACGCAAGAATGGCACACGTTCGCAGGAAACAAACACTGTGAGTGGGTATAAATACTTGATTGAACATTAAAGAAATATATTGTACTACTACTACTTCTATAAATTCACTTTTTTTTCCGCATCCTTCATGTATTTGTTAAATGTAAACAACAATTGTTTGTAAATCCCAGGATTTCAATAAAGATCGAAATCCTGGGACGATAGAGAAAATATTTTCTGAAACCTACAGCAAATCAAACCGCATCTCACGATTGCTGTGTAAATAAGGAAAGAAGTTGATGAATATTTTGAAATCTTAAATTGAAATAACAAACCACAAGTTTACACACCAGAGAGAGATAGAGAGAAAAAAAGCAATTAATTTCTAAAATTGGTAAGGTTTCTCAGCATATTTATGCTCTACGTAAGGGATGAAGAACAAGAATAACTGTAGCGATAGTAGGCCGGAACGACAGTGAAACTCTCAAGTATCAAGAGTACTGTCGATTGGTGAACCTCGGAGGAACTGACTCAGAAACAATGTCATCCGATCTCATATCAACACACGGAAAATAATTGAAGGGTTTGACTCCTTGGCTTGAAATACAGAGCGCGTAGGAATACCACCCCATGTGTGAATTGTGGTTAAGCACAACAGATTTCTGAGTCTCCTGTTCCGGGCCTTGGTGGTATTGCTTTATGGAATGAATACAGGTATAGTTTTGCGTCCCTGCCCATGTTTAGAGCGAATGCAGTTATTTGCGTTAATGGACAGTGTGAGAGGTGTAAAGAGTGATGGAGGAATAATTATTACTATACCACCCAAACTGAGTGAATGGCATACGAATTACGTTAGGGTTGAAATGACCTAAAATCTATATTATCAAATATTAATAATATTGTTGCTGCTATAATGTACGTTGCTATGATCTATCATGATCTGCTCTATCCTATAGTCGTAGAGAACCATATATATACTTTTACAAAAAGTAGTCTTTATTTACTTTTTTGTAAAATAAGTGTGGATATCAGGATGCTGCCCGCTCCCCCCTCTTCAGATGCTACGAATAAAATATTTTTAAAAAATTAAAAACTAAGTTAACTACAAATAAAACTAACTTACATGAGCAGTGAAAATGAAACTCCGAAGGTTACACACTATTATTTATTTACACAATAGACCATGATATACATGTAATGTTTAAGTATTGAGTACTTTTTTTATTTTTAGCTTTTTGCACATTAATTCTATCAATTTCCACATTTATATACACATTCTCTAGTCACAGTAGTTTTTTTTTAAATTGTAAGTCTTTCTATTGGCTTTACTTTTTATAAAGTGCGTTTTTGGTTGTCTACGTCTATGAAACAGAGTGGATCAAGATAACAAAATGAAATGGTCTAGCTTTGACAGCCCCTGGACGTCTCATTCTCAAAAGAATACCGTTAATTTATTGAAAATCACAAAAGTTGGAATTGCTGCTCAGTACACGTCCGTATGTGTGTACGTGCATGTCCACATTTTAGCTCATATACATCAGTAATCAGTAGCGATAGTACGCCCCTTTGGACATCCTTATGATATATAACAGTGATTGAACGATTTGAATGACTCAGTGCGCAAATGATTGTGTCATCGAACCTGCTTGTGAATTAATAAATTAGTGGGTTTAGCTAATCAATGAATGTTTAATTGGGTGAGTGAATTGTTACGTAAAGAATGAATGATTAATAAACATTGGCGGATTGGTTGAGTAAATAAACAGTTAAGGGAGTGTATGACTGACTAACAGGAGTATTAATCTGTCTTCGGATTGACTTTTCAGGGTTGTATCCTTGGCTCGGCACCCGCAAACGCATAAACAAATTTTGGCATACCGAACACACTATAAATTTACAACCACTCACAAATTCGTAAAATAACCAACAAATAGATTATTTTGGTTAAAAAATTAAGAAATTAATTTAAGTAAATACAACAAATTAATGCAAGCTGTCTAATCTGTGTCTAATGGGTCTAATCTAACTATTTACAGCACCGTTATTTTTTTAGGGTTAAGACTACAAGATGCAAACCAAGATGGCGATTACTTATGATCAAGGCCTCAGGTCTAAACAAATCTCATAAATGTTGTTTTGAGTACCTTATCCTCTATTAAAGGCTACGTTCTGTTTTCATACCACATATAAACAATATTTTACTTTTAGAGATATTTGCCTTTAAGACAACAAATTTTACGAATTCGTTAATCAAGATTGATATAAGTAGAATATATAATCCAATAAGAAAAATGGTCCGTGACTGTATAGTAAACAGTATGTTTAAAGAGGAATTAACAAGCATGAAGATGGGTAAGAATCCAAAATTCCTACTCCTCATAAATCTGACTTTTGTTTGACTAATTGTGGTCGGGTATTGTTACGAGCGATAACTACTGAACACGAGTCTGGCAAGTTGGTTGTAGAATGTAGCAAGTTTGATGACGATAGTGAAGGATCGTGGACAATAAATATCATGACAAAATCCTGAAGATTTGTAATTACAGGTATGTATTTAGGTATATTACGTACATTTCGTTCGGATTCATTATTTTCACTCGAAACTTTTGCGTATTTGGGATTATAGAAGAAAAAGTTTCCATTAGTATGACGATTAGGCTAAAACACCGGGACAACGAATCCAAACTGATTATAGCCGCTTATCTCCTAAAAGTCGTAAGATTCTGGGAAGGCATAACGGCAAAACATAAATCAGAAGACAAAATCGTAGGAAGAATTAGTTTTAGCAACAGCCCCCGCCTCGGTTATGAATAATGAAAGGATGGATCTGAATAATTGAGAATGAAGTGAACAAGCCGTGGAAGAGTTTTGTTTCCTTTTGTTAAGAACTTCCAGGCGCTCCGGGCCAACGTTTTTCAACGCTTTCCCTAATTCTCTCACAAACCTCTAAAGAAGTTTCTATAGAAGAATCACAAGGGAACGGAATGAAAAGTTTAATTTTTTATTTTATTTTATACCCCTCACTATTGCCTTTATTGAATTAAAATAAAAGTCCAAAATAAATTCACTAGTCTTCGAGGTCCGCTTGACCAATTAATATGTTTCAATTTATTAAGGTTTTTAGTTGAAATAAAAAGTCAATGGCACGAGGGGGATTCGAACCCACGATCTTCGGATAGATACGCCGCTGCTATACCACTTGAGCTATCGTGACTTCGATCCACTGGGACACTAACTTCCCTCCTGAACCCAACTTTTGAATTCCCCCCCCCTTGCCAAATGTCGTGTACTGTATGTGATAAGTAACAAAGTTGACAAGAGAGCTTGCCTTTTTAAAGCCTTATTACAATCATTCAGGTCTCAGAAAAATTATACTTACCGTGGCGGATGCGTGGCTTTGGCTCGTTAAATCGTACCTAAACAAATACCAATACCATTCCTGTTCGACGAAGGGCCCATGGATCCATATAGGAAGCGAATAGGAATTATACTCCATGTGAAACTGTGCTCAAGTATAGCAGCGACCTTCGGGCACTATTCCTATTTATATATTTCGGTATATACATCTCACCTAAATCCGTTCAGACCACCATTTATACATTAGCGTGCCCGCGACCCCCCCCCCCAACACACATACACACGTACACAATAACTATTATGTAAATGTGTATAGCACATAAATATTAACAAAAAGCTACATTTTCACAACATATACGTAAATAATCAAAATACATTTAACAAGTACAGATATATAACATGGGCAATGAATAAAGAATAAAATTAAGGCACTCTAATTAAATTAGGCACTCTCAACACGGCACGCAAGAATGGCACAAGTACACAGAAGACAAACTTTTGAGCTCTGAAGATGATCTCAATAAAAGATCGAAACGTTGGCACGATAAAGAAAATGTTTTTCTTCATCAATCACACCAGACCGCATTTCACGATATCTGAACAATTAATAAAATTAAGGTTATTTTCCCCTTGTGGAGTTACACAGGCATTTATTACAATGGATTTCTTCCTAGTTTATTAGCCGACATTTTACTTTTAATTTAAATACTATTATTTTATACAACCCAGCTTGTTTTTAATAAATAAATGCATAAATAGATGATTTTTTCACTGTATGTGATATTTATCAGGAACATTGTCCCATTTCGAGTTACGTCAGTTTTTGCTTATTTTATGCTGTTCCGGAGTCACATCTTTAATTGGGACATTGTAATTTATAACTTACTGTTCTTATAATAACAGACACATTTTTTAAATATAACAAAAGTAACAGCAGAATTTGTGGATTCTTCTAACCCGTTCCTGTCTTTTAACGTGTGGGGATTAGTGACCGTTAATCGATTATTATTTTGAATTCTTGATATGCGGTGTGGTGTGATGTGGGTTTCAGAAAAACATTTTCTTTACCTTGCCAACGTTTCGATCTTTATTGAGATCAT
Source organism: Cimex hemipterus (assembly GCA_039619505.1). Taxonomy (NCBI): domain Eukaryota; kingdom Metazoa; phylum Arthropoda; class Insecta; order Hemiptera; family Cimicidae; genus Cimex; species Cimex hemipterus. The sequence continues at coordinate 1,648,239 of CM077105.1, read as the reverse complement.
CTCCAGAGCTTGGGAATTTGAGTGAATATATGAAAAATATATTTTACATTGTATAAATTCCTTTTCCACATGCAAAATGTAAACATTGTTTGAAAATCCCATGCACTGAAGATGATCTCAATAAAGATCGAAACGTTGGCACGATAAAAAAAAATGTTTTTCTGACACCTACATCACTCCAGACTGCATCTCAAGATTTTTTAAATAATTGTCTTTTCATGTTGTCTTTTTACTTTTACATTATTTTATAGTTTCAACGATTTTTTAAAATGCTTTCATTATATTGTTTTTAATAATCCATAAAGCCTTTGTTTCAATAATTAATTTTGTTTTTAGTTGTTTTTAAATAACTAATTAAGCCTAACTCCGGGAGAAATTGAAATTTGGGTCCAAAAAATAATCTTAGTAATGCTTACTACATAGATATTTGTGTTCGTTTGTTAGGTTTTTTATGCTGTCTTCTACTATCGCAAAAAATTAATGCCCTAACCGTTAATCATTGACCACCATTTTCGTTAGACCAAATGAACTAACTTAAATTACTGAGAGACAATATATGAAACTAAAAGTGTTACAACTCAAAAATGGTAGTTGTTAGAGGTAGTACAGCTGGAATTTTAGTTTTATCTTTTCGATTACGTCTTGGAGAAACGAAAGACAATATTGGTAGATCACGACAGTTTTATATCGCCCACAACTCTAATGTCGTGGAATTAATGTATAAATTTTTAAAAAAATTAAACATCCACTTATCTCACGTGTAAAGTTTTCTTTTGTTGAGTTGAGTCACTTTTCTTTCAGGTGTACGTTATGTGTATTAGTAAATTTTTTGGAGAGGGGCTTGTACTATTCCAAAATCTCACTATAAATTACTTAGATAGTTTGGGCCAGTTTTTAGATAACAAGCCTTGTTACACGAACATTAATCGTTTCTTTCAATTCGATTTTGTCAAAACACGAGTGATAATTGCTACTATGTTTATGCAATGATAACGCAGTTTCTACATCCTTAGAAATCCTGGCACACTCTGAGAGATACTGCTAGGTTTGATCATGAGTGGGAAATTTGGACGTTTCAATTTTGTGCGGGAGTTTTTTCCTACCTTGTTTTTAAATTTATATACTACTTTTAAACTAATGATTGTTTCCAATAATCGTTTTAATTTATTTACTGTTTCTGCAATATACATGAGAGGTTGACAAAATATGTCTCAGATAATAAATTTCTCCCCCTGGTGCGAATTGTTTTGTAATTATATTGGTTTTGCAAATCATTAAGATGATTATTAATTACATTCAATATACATCATCCATTAACATAGATTGTACCTTCATATTGTGTTCCTTACGAATTAATTTACAATTCTTTAAAAAAAAATTATTATTTGCAAACAACTCGTGGTTATAAGGTTATAGCATACATGCATACCGATTTCATTTCGCCACATGTTTCCTTCGATTTCTCTTTTCTCAACTGTAAACTAGTCAGCGGTTTTGAACAAGTATATTTTAAGAGAGGTTTAACCTTTTTTTAAATATTATCCAATAGGATCCCCGTAGTGAACTTTCAGAAGGAAGAGCCAGACATTTTTGGTAACAGTTTCGTAATGTTATTACACAATGTTTATAACAACTTGGTACAGCGGAGAAATTCGTCCGACTGTTGTGTAATTGTAGCTAATTTCCAAATGGCAAGGGGAAATTCGATACATTTTCTCGGGACTTGAAGGCAAATTAAAACTGGGGCCTCCCTTTTTGACATGACAATTTTATCATTAAACGCTGCTTAAGCAATATAGTAGAGGTAAATTACAGGATTAATTCAAATACCTTTCTCCTTTAATAAACCTGTTTAACAAAATGTTTTGTTCCAGTGATTAAATAAACGTTTCGTTAATTGTGTTTAATAAAGGTAAAATAACATTAAATAATACGTCTTTACTTCTATTCACACTGACAGCATTACAATTGTACTGTTTATAAAAATGGTAACAATAGATCTGTTATGAAGTCCCAGATTGAAAAACAAGATGCTTATAATCCTCTTTTGGAATTTTATTTTTAGGAGTTACAGCTTAACACAAGTAGCCGACCTATTATGTCTGAAATTAAAATTACAAAAACATAGAAAAGGTAATGTCGATATTTGCCAAATGCACAAGTTTTAAACTTATCTATTAAGTTTTAACCGTGGCTGAAAATTAAGAGAAAACGTTAAGAAATATGTGAATAGTTCACTCCCATTATTTACTCTAACGATCAATGTTTGAGTTAAATGCCTCAATCAAGGATGGTAATAAGGAGGGGAGCGAAGCTACACTAGGCGAAACCAATGATCACAAATACTTCACCAATTTTAATTTAACAAAATGATAAGATCCACCAACATCCGAAAACATCAACGCATCTTTAAAAAACATTTTATGTTTTTATATGTCATAGATTGATGGATAGCTATATTTTCCTTTCTAACGCTAGCTTTAAAATTCTTGATACAACATTTATTTTAAGCGCTTGTTATTTTTGGTTATATGGTTTGTATTTCGTTATCTGATTTTTGCTGGTGACTCTTCTACTCGTCCCGTTTCATTTTATAACAGGACTCAAAGCCCAGTGCCGCTTTAACCTCGAAAGTAGGATTATTTTAGACGGTTTCTCTATCTGTACCATAGGTCATATCAACCCCCCCAACGGTTTTATCTTTATTGAAAAATAAGATAGTTGTACCACCTGCAAAAGAAGTAAGGTGTAGGGATGAGGGAGGTCAGCTGTCAACATTAAAAACAAGTTGACCCAAAAAACACAGCCCAGTAGAACTCCAGCGTTAACATTTATTAGACAGAGTCGGAACAGAAATAAGGGACCAGTCACGTATGACAGGAGAGTGAAAAAGTAAATGAAAAGAAAAATGTTATTTAGCTTCTACAGTAACCGCGGAATGGCACTGTTGGATTGTGGAGTGGTGTTGACGAAAGTCAAAGTAATGAGATAGGATGTATCACCAAAATCTCTTCTATGATTGGAAGGGCTCTATCTCTCTTCCTCTCTCTCTCCTGCTCTCCCTTTAAGATAAAGTAAGAGAGAAAGATATAGCCAAATAGATAAACATCTAAAAAGTAAAATAGGGAAACAACGATAAGAAACAGATATGTAGTAACAGAGAGCGAGTGAAATAAAAAAACCGCGGAGATATGCAGATATTAAAAAAGAGATAGAAACAAACGTCAAGAAAAAAACACTGTGTCCAAAGGGAGAAGATTAACAAAATGAAGAGCAGGCAAGAAAACGAGAAGAAAAGGCTAGAGGAGAGTTGTAGGGTAAGTGTGATTTAATAACAAAATATAAACGAGTAATAAAATAATTTGGTACACTTACTTAAAAGCTTCTGTAGGATTACATTCTAAATTAAAAAATTAAAACTACTAATGATTGTTATACAGTTAAGACATGATTAATAGTGTTAGATCTCCTAAATCCGTTTATATATTTAAAGGTAAGAAAGGAGAATAAAATTCAGTAATTTCCATTTAAATTTAAGGTCCAGTAAGTCCGACAAAAAAAGCACCAAACCTTTGGCGATTTATTAATTAAATTAATCTGCTGAAGAACGTCGATGTCAGTTATTCATAATTTGAGTTGTTCAGACAATAGACCCCCCTAATACAGTCAACAAAAGGCGGGGAGCCTAGCCCGGGGGCGTCGAGGAGGAGAGTTGATGCAACAACAATACTCGAATAATCAAACAAGAGACTTAAACCGCCTCGGCAGTGAAACCCCTCCGTTAATGAGTTAAGTTTGCCTAACCAAACTCAAACAATGAAACTTGGGATTTGATTTATTTCGTAATAGCGTTGTATGCACTTGGAAACGGCTGGACACCCCGTCAACAAATTGGTTTGGTTATTAGTTTACAATCCGGTCTGACCCGCAGCGGGGATTGCTGGCTCAATCGATAATTTCCACTCTAGACTCGACATCTCAACGGCTAGGAGGGAAGCTCGGAAATTGCAAAGCGCAGATTCACTTTCGCTGCTAGATGTCGGAGGTTAACGAAACACAAACAGCTTTGTAATTTTAATGATTACGATCGATTCCTATTTTTCCCTCGCCATGGCTGAAAATAAACAGCGAAATAGATCAACAAGCATGCCATCAATGACTTGTTGACTCATGGAATTGCGAATCACACACAATCCATCTAACGGTAACATTTCTAACTCGAACGAATTAACAACATAAAATTCGGCATAATTCCGCTGGCTGTTTTAAGTACTAAGTATTTCGGAAAAAGAAATTCGCAAAAAATAAATGTTTTCTTAAGCATCAAATGTTGGATAGCGAAACGTTCAGCGGGAAAAGACAGTACGCAGAAAGGTAATCAGCGGCGAACGGTTAAGTATATACATTTTTAACAAAAAGCGCTGCAACCATTCAATCGACCAAACGGTGATCATACTTATTTAAGCTATATATACATATATATGTAAATTAATAAAACAACCTTTCGGCAACATATCTCAGTAAATTTTAAACTCTTTGCCAAAGTAAAGGAAAAACTTTTACTTAATACTGAACTAAATTTACTTTTTTTCTCAATTGGAAGAGCCAGAGAGTCGGGTTATGTGGGTAATACCGTTACCTGAGCAGCTCAGACCCAATGAGACGGACTACCCGGCCAGGAACCGGCACTTCAAAGGAAATTCGAGGCGATGGCCGATGCCAACAGACCCCAGGCGCAAAGGAAGAGACACCAGGACCGTCTATCCTTATCAACCGAAGAATTTCCACGCAGGGTGAACATCAGCCAAACCCCCCCGCGGGAGTTCCAACATCAGGGGTGGGTAATGTGACACTGCAGCGTGACGCTACAACCTCACACGTCACCCGTCTAGACCCACTCCTGAGGAGGTAATGGAGGATTGTGGGAATCATAAGGCCAGTGTGTTCCCGGAAATGTAATTGAAATTCGGCTTCCTTTTGATAATGGCAGTTATATTTGAAAGTTTCACTATAGGAATGAAAACTAATAAAGCCACGAGTAAAACAAAAATAAAAGGTAACTCCGTCTACGACTCGTCATAAACCGATAACCCTTATAATTAATTGTTTTTAGTTTTTGTTTTTTATTGCTTTTTTATTACTTTAATGAAATATTTCGGAAGGGTTTATTTGAGAGTACATAACACAAATAATAAGTATATCATGCTTAACCCGAACATTAGCACAAAACAAAACCAATGTACAAACTTCCTGTACCTCCAACAAATATTTAAGGAATGAACTGTAGTAAAAGGATCGTTCATGGTCTGCTACCATTTGTGGTGATCGACCAAACGGTGATCATACTTATTTAAGCCAGTTATGACTTACTCTTAGATTTCCCTCAAAATTAGGGTGGGGAGGAATGAAAAATAGGTTAATTGTTTTGAATAAAATTAAAACAAGATTTATTAAAAAAAACACATACAGGAAAATTAAAAGGAACTCTTATGCCACTCTGAGATTATCGAACATAAAATGAAAATGAAACAGTATCTTATAAACAATTAACATAACAATAATTGACGCTCTTTGGTTAGGCCTCTACTTATCTGGCTGTCTTTGGGCTTCGATACACCAAATAATAAGTCGGCACCTCTTCACCGTTACACTTCCGGGAACACACTGGCCTTATGATTCCCACAATCCTCCATTACCTCCTCAGGAGTGGGTCTAGACGGGTGACGTGTGAGGTTGTAGCGTCACGCTGCAGCGTCACAGACCACATGCACTAATGATCATACATCGTTAATTAATTTAAATGTCGGTTTTAAAAAGGTAATTTCAAACCGTCTTTCTATCAAAGCTGAAGTAATTTATATAACCCCGTTCGTGTGATAAATCATCACTCCATAAAACATACTTCAAACGGTTTGTCAAACCCCAACCGACAAAGTTTCTTAACACAAACACACGCATAAACACCCGCGGACAGGTGAAGAAAATTCGGGCTGAGTTATACATTAACTGTACTATCTCAGGACTTACTTGGATTAAAGCACGTGTAGGGCTTTTGGAATGTAAACAAACATCTAAGATTGAGTAGTACCCAGCAGTTTCATTAAACGAAAATTAGCCACCGCGACTTGATGGTACTTTACTTCTTCTCAATTATAATGCACAGCAAGTTGTCTCCTTTACCTATATGACAGCATTGATCATATTTGGTCATGGGAAGAACAGGGCATACTTCAACAGGTTTAATATTGTATCAAATTTTGCAAGCAACATTTGATATCGTGATAACCCTCTGACCACGTCACTTCACCTCTGCAACGTCTGAACGCGAACGGAAGGAGTTGATGAGCTTCTTGGTGCCGGTGGTGTGTCTGGCGTTCTAAAGCTAAAGTAGTCCTAACGAAAAGCAATTTGTGCGACCGAACAGCTTGCTCTTTAATTTAAATCTTTTTATTCATTAAAACTTGTATTTCCTTACTCTGTTCTCTATGGATCTTAAAATTGTATTTAAACTAGGAATATGAAAACGCTTAACTATTTGAATACAATGATGAAACTTCAAGTGCTAGGCTTGTCCTTTACTCATAACAGGACGACCAGGTTGGTGGGTCACGGGTTTGGACCAAACGTTTTTTGCTGATTCTACACTCAAAGATATCGGAAACTCCTAAACAGAAGAGGAAGTCCCTTCGTAAGAGCTCATTAGGTTGGATTTATGCACCTAATTACTTACTGCAGTAATTTTCTTAATGAAACACGTAGTCACTCAGCAACTCAACCATCAATTTTTTAGGAACATCCTCTACGAAAAATTGTTCAATTAAGTTGGAAAACGTATGTAAAGAAAGTTTAACTTTGTTTGTTTTCATGTCTTTATTTATGTACGTTAAACCTCCGCGCTTTTATTGCAAAAGTTTTGACGTAAATGTCCATCAGGTTTGATTAACATACATGTTTTTCCTCATCTGACATTTGTTAATTAAAACGTACATATCATACACAGAATTGGTTCCAAAGATTGTTGGAATTCTCGCGCACGGCCTGGTTTACAAATCTTGTCGGCTCGGTATAAATGCCCCCCCCGCCGGTGGGAGCGTGGGGGGAGGTGGTTAACAAAAACTTCCGCCGGATTTGGGCGTTGAAGGATAAGGGTAAATGTTGGTTGGTATTAATAACAAGAGTGTAGGGTCCTCGGGTGAGGATGGGGTATTAAATGCTCTACTTCATACGTCAGCCGTGGTGACGGCTGGTCCCAACTCATTATCATAATAGATTCCCCCCCCCTGACAACTCGACCCAGAGCTATAAATGTCTCCTATGTTCATTCTATTGCGTCCGGACTTTTTATTTTATTTTTTTAAACAGGCGATACGTCAGAAATTGATCATGTGAAATTTTCTATTTCTGGGAGGGAGAGCCATTCACACGTGGGACATGATTTACAGTCCGAAACTACATTTTCAAACGAATTGCATTTCCCCCTGCTTTTCTTGCCAAAAGTACAGGGACATAGAAAAGTAAAAATATCACAATAAGTAATAGTTTTTAACAAGGATGTGATTTAAAAACAATCCCAAAGGGCTCGAATATATAGGAAACCTTAAAATAATAACTTACTACTTTTATTTGTTCTCGAAAACAAAGACGATTGCTTGGGTGCAATTCCTAGATGAAACAGAAGCTTTTGATAGGGTCAGGCGGCACACGAACATGCTTTATACACTTAACCCTACCCACATTTATTATCTTATCGTGAAGAGACCTTCCCATAGAGGTGCGACCACGAGTTCTCGGAAATCAGACCGATACGAGCTGGCATCCCACAAGGGACCATTCCTGGTCCCATCCTTTTTATGGTCTATACTACTGACCTAACTGCACACCCAATATTATTATTACTACCTATGCGGACGATACCACAATTCTGTCCTCTAACTCGAATCTTTCCCAAGGTACTTTCAACATCCAAGAACACCTTAAAGCTTATCGAATAACTTCAGTGCAATGACCTCAAAATTCCATCTGCCAACAAACTGGTCCGTTTCTTATTCCAACTTTAACACCAACCTCTCGATCCAACCTAACTCTACTGCTCGACCCTCTCCACACATTCCGATCCTAAAAACTCGCCTCGTCGCCTTAATCGACGATGGCCACGACACAGCCTTGCCTTTAATCCCTCACATTGTATAATTAAGCCATTACTTGGGTTCGACAGTAATTCGGTTAAAATTGATCGTCTCAGATCCGCCCTTATACGCTCTTGCCGTTCAGTGGGCGGACCAGGGATGATCAATCTGAAAGAAATTGCTGTAAACGGTTCATCGACGTGCTGCCAGATTGAGATATGGGTTGAAATTGAAAAGTTGACACCCGATAAAAAAATAAAAACCGACTTAATGGGCGACTGCCATTGTAATACTATCGTGTTGTAAATTCTTAAAAAAATCGAAAGAACTTCCACAATTTGTCGCCATCGGGTTAGCGATAAATTGGGCGAGAACAGTTGGGAAATTTCTCCACACCCGCCTTTCATCCCCTTACTTCCCCAACCGTAGTATTTTCCAAAAGTTTGAGAGCAAAAGGTTTTTCTGGGAGAAACGGTGTCGTCATAAATAAATATTTCGATCCCAGGCGTCTCAATGTTTAGAAGAGGGAAAACTGAATGAATCCTTCTCCTGAAAAGAACAAGGATTTCGTTGTTTTTCGCTAAACAGAATTTAAAAATCAACGTAAACAATTAGGCTTATTCATGTATGAACGTACATGGGGCATGTGCCGATATTTGAATGAAAATAAATTAATCGACAAGTGAGGTGTTGTGTATTGATATTGTCATTTTTGAGTAAATTTAGAGAGCGAGTAGGATGCCACCCTGTATGAGTTTTGGAGGAAACAGAGGTTTACAGTATTACTTCAAAGGTATCACGTTTTTTTCTTCCTATTTTACGTATATTGAGATTTAATGTACAGTGATTAAGCCTTTGGATGAGTATCGAGTACCATCCTAATTGAGTGAATGGTGTGTAAATTGGAAAGAAAGTATTTAACAATGAGTGTGTCTATATTTACAAACTGCATGCGGTGGCAGTTAAAATGACAAGCTGCAGTCGACTTCGACGGCGGTCGGATAAGACCGAGCTATGACTCTGGACAACCAAAGTCCACCTATGTGAGTGATGCATCGCTTGAAGCAAGAAGAGATAAATTCGATTCTGTGCATTTGTACAAAAAAATATATAAATCGTTAAATAAATTATCGGTTAATTATCTTTCTTAAATATAACTGGCGCAGTAAACTATGCAGATAATATAGAACATGAGGATTTGATGAATATTGACCAACTAAATTCATATAATTCCATCAAGTAAAACATACAGAAAAATAATTCACAAGTGTCTGAAATCACGTTGCAATATTACTAGTACATTGTATTATTTAAAAAAAAATCAAAATCTACAAAATTTCTGTATTCCTAAACGATGTGAAAAAGTATAATAGGGATAAAAAGTTAATACTTTCTACACAAAATTCCTTAATAATTTTTAACAAGCCAACATTGAAACAAGCCCATAAAAGAGAAAAAAAAGAGAGAAAAACTCGATGAAGTTTGATTACCTGATAGAAAACTAAGTTCGGAGGATAACCTAACAAAACAATAAAACTTTACAGTCTTTTACTCCGGTGTTTGTACCTTTTTCCACTTTTCACACTTCTGCCTCTACAATATTTCATTTTAACTGAATCGATTCACGTTAAAAAAATTTATTACATATAAGATTAATACATTTTCTTTATTTACATGATGGAACTTTGTTGAAATTTCATAAATGATACATCGTCAAACATTATTTAAAATATATGGAGTTTTTATGTTAACAGATAATGGAAGTTGGAAAATATTCGTATCATCTCTTTGGCCTCTTCTTTTCTAACTTTCCTGTTTGTTTAATTAATGTCATTTTTTTCCAGATAAAATTTATAAAATATTCTGAAACTTCATTTGTTATCCCAACCTGAACTTTTAAGTGCTATAAGATTTAAGCTCAAAATTACGGCCAAATCAGACTGTATATTACTTTTCTTTTCTTTTTTCAAAGGAACATTACCATGTTGTCATGAATCGTTGCGAAATATTGCAAGAAATGTAATACCATACACATTATTATTTAGGTAAACTCAACTTTCAGCTATAGCAGTAAATCTGCTGAAACTAAAAATTTTTTGAATTTACTTAAACAATAATATATAATGATGTACAAGCGGAAAGCAGTGCAATCTTTAAAATAAATGTGGAATAGTATATCTTTGACGGTAATGTAACAACTGTACAAGCGATTTCTAAACAGACTTTCTCCGACGTTTATTATAAGTCTGACTTAATTTGAGAAGAATGCGGTTCCGACATCACGGTCACCCTCCTCATTTCCTCATTTTGTCCCGTCATCGAGAAAACTAGACTTTTTTTAACTAACTGGGTCTGGTGAGCAGCCACCACACCGCGGCCTACGACCTTTCGTTTTGTGAGAATCGGGCGATCACTGGAAAACTAAAACTGACACCTTACTATCCCACCCAGCTTTCCAAACGTCAATCCATTTGAGCACACATGGTTTGAAGGCTTTCAGAGAACCACAGAACTTTAAATACACCATTGTTTGCTTTCATTATTTAAATAACCAGTGATGGAAAAAAGAGACATTGTTTTCAAATTATTAGCAAGTACATGCAGGATGTGTCCAGTGTGCAGTCCAGACGTGCATACTTCATACTGAAGTTACCCCACACGTACAATTGGACGATCTCATAAAATCCTACTGGAAATTTGATGACACCAATGGATTGAGTATTTCAAACTTTATGGGATTCTTTTTATTTATTTTTGTTTACTGTAACCACAAGCAAAAAACACAACTCTTAGAAGATAAACTTTTGCTTGTTTCCTGTGTTCTTGCCTAAAGTTTAAGAAAGATCTTTATCTTGGTTCTGAAAATACTGACCGAGATTATTTGACGATCGTGAGATGCGTGTGGTGTGACATAGGTTTTATTAAAGCATTTTCTTTATCGCGCCAACGTTTCGATTTTTTTTAGATCATCTTCTGGGCCTTGTGTTGTCTGCATTTGTGCACTGACCTTTGAGAAATGAAGGATATGTTTATAATTCATTACTAGGGGCAATTCTTGTTTAAGCCCCACATCGGTCGGTACGTCCAAAACCAAGAAAATCTTACTTACACTTCTACTTAAATTTGGAAACTCGTAAATGTTTATCTTCTAGGTGGTTTTTTTATATTATTTGCTTGACGTTGCACTAAAATAATCATAAATCGGAATTATTGCAAAGCTTTTTACGTTATAATCAAATTTAAAGGAGGATAGCCATTTTATTACATTTTAAAATAAAATAAAATTATAAGGGACTTCATGGAATAAAGTTGTGAAAAGTTAAAGTAACCTGAAAAGTTAAATATCACGGGTCTTTGTATAATATGGGGCTTTTTAGTCCAATTTGACCTGTAAAAGGCCGATTTACACACACGCCAGTAACGGCACAATGCCATGACCGGCATTTTGTTTCACCGACGGATTTGAAAATATTTATCTTGGAAAATGAACGGTTTTGTTCACACTCATCTGGCGCGCGCGACCGTGGCCGTGCCAACCGAGCTGCCGTTGTCACCGGAATATGTTTGTCCGATTTCTTGTTGACGATATAATACAGATTTCACAGCCGTACAACACTCATTGAGTCTGACTACGGGAGAGATCATCATCAGAATTGAAATAATCAGTGTATTGCACAAAAATATAAATTTTGTAGTGTTCGACTTCACTCCTCAAAACCACAAGGGAAGTAACCTAATTAATTATCCTTGTATATATCGTATTCCTTAATTACCCATATTTGTTTAGTGGTCAAAATTGACCATAAAAATTAATCCAATTAATCATTCTTTTTATCTAAGGTTTCTGGTTGAGATGAAAAATTAGCGTCACGAACGGGATTCGAACGCAAGACCTTCGGATCAATACACCGCTGCTCAAATCACTTGAGCTATCGATCCCCTCGGATACCAACTCCTCATCTCGACCAATATTCCTTGATGAATTAAGAAGTTTAAGTCCAAACTATGCAGCAAGCAAAATTTTGCTTTATCGTCTACTAATTCTTTGTAAAGGGCCCTCACTTATTCCATGCTTGATGAACTCACTTCCGTTTTCTCTCTTGTGTTCCTCACAATAATCATAATCAAACGTTCATCATTCGAAACATGGCATTTTGGCCACTTAAGTACACTGCATGGAACAGATGAATCACCGAAAACATTATGCCTACCGACCCCTGTACGAACACAGTTGCCGGGAATATGGGCCGTCACGATACTGTCACGTGTGTGAATCGACCTCCTTAAGTGTTAACGTCTTTTCGTTCACTGGACACTCTCTATAAAAATGGACAAAAAATTTGTTCTGTATTTATATTTGTACCTATTTCTTTACGTACCTATACAAACCCACTAACTAAAGGTTCCTATGCATTATCTACAACGACCGTACTTTAACGTAGTTAATTGATACATCCACGCGGGTGTGCGTCCGTGCTGTGTGTTTAAGTCACTTACGTGATTTTAAAGGTCGCTACATCACGTTTCATATTAGGTTTGAAAATTACAACGAGAAACAGTTAAAAGTCTAAACAACAAACAATAAGAACTGAAAGCGCCACCATTGGCCACAAGTTTACGTCGAACTTCATCCTCCCGGCAGTACAAATAAGATATTATGACAATAAAACTAAACGAGGGTGCCGTTTCCGGAGAATCGGTCTTATTAGGGTCCACTTTATGTTTTAGCAGGAAATTGAAAGAAGGTCGTATCGGGTTTAAAGGGAGGCCCCCGTCAGTTCGATTTACATTCATGCCCCGAAGACTTAAAAAGGAGGGGACTTAGTATTGAATTTATTTTCTAATCACTTACTCCTTTATAAATAGAAGCGACCGGATCGAATGCTTTAGCGACTTATAAACCGCATTCATTGCGTGGGACTTTGGGAAAAATTTAAATTTTCATTATTTGACTTCCTTATATGTCTGAATAAAAATGTCAACATTTCCTTTTTTACTCTGTCTGAATAAAAATTGAATATTAAGTTTATTCTCTAACGAGGATCGGAGCGACATTTATCGCTAGTCGTCCGTACCAACATCTTCCGGAAAATTCTATCATTGTTTAAAAGAGTTTTAAAAGATAATTTATTTAACTATTTCACATTTTAATGACGGATAAAAGTATTTGACTGGCTATAAATCTTAAAATGGGTGTAGAGATTAGTGACCGTTAATAGATAATTATTCAGATATCGTTAGGTGCAGTCTGGTGTGAGGTAGGTATCAGAAAAACATGTAAAAGAAAATGTTTTTCTGATACCTATATAACACCACACCGCACCTAACGATATCTGAATACTTAAAATGGGTGTTCATTTGATTAAAACAATAAAATTTAACTATAAATTTGTACACCCATTTTCCCCTTATAGCGTTATTCAGGGTAAAACCAGGTAATTGCTAGATTATTTAGCATTAATAATAATTTTAGTAAATTTGCGAGTTTTAGTGAAAAATATTTATTTTTTGTGAAAAGGAAATTCACCAGAACACGAATCATTTGGCGATAGAATAAATATAATTGCATTTATTATTTGGTTTTGTTCATAATTAAATACACTAAGAGCAAAACTATGCGAACAAAATTTTATTCTATTATTAAACAATTTTCTGGTGTTTCTTTTTTTCCTTTTAGATCATCATAATTAAATACATTTTATTAAAACTTGTGAATTTCTGACATCGTTTAATGGGATATAACATTAAAATAAGTATGTTGTAATCTCGATCAAAATACACATAGTTTAAAATAAACAACAAAATACGAGTTTTTCCTTTTCTTTTTTTACTTTGGGTGTATTTTTTTATATTAAATTTTGATACCAAACATAAAATTGACAGTTCTGGGCTTGATGAGGCGGGAATGTTTCTTTTTTTTTTCTCGGTCCGTTATCCGGTTTTCCAACGATGATGATTACAAACGTTGAAAAGCATAATGTCTGTTCATTCATCCTTCGTCAATAATCTCGGTCACACGTCAAAATTGTATTTGGCGATAACCTTACTATCGTAGATAATTAAATACGTGATTTGTGACCGAATGACGTAGTAATGTTGGTAGGAATATTGTTTTATCCAGAAAAACCCCCACCCCCGAAAAACATCAATAGAATTTTTTGGGAATATTAAAACATTTTTTCTCTCTCAAATTTTTAGTGACCCTGTGATATTTTGGAAAATTACCGAAATGGTGATAACTACCACGACTCCACCCATCCACAGTAAACATTACAGGGAATAACGTAATAAACTCCGTGCAACGAGCTGTCCAAAAAAATAAATAAAAATATAAAAATAAAACTTTCAGGGTTTTTTTTGTCTGTTTTTCCTTATTGTTCGCCTTCCTTATTCCTTATTTAAATTAAAGACGAACGGTCGCGGATAAGCAGAGAAAAAAGGGATTATGCATTTCACCGGTTGAACTACGTTGAATTTGGATAAACTCCAAAGGAAATATAAATTTTTAAATGGAATACTGGACGTCATAGGGACGAAAAGCAACGCACATCCAGAAAAATGACGGTTTTTGTTTCCCATAAAAATTCATGTTTAAAGGTTTAAAGCTTAAACTAATCTGATTTGGTTTTGTGAAAGGAAAATAAATAAATAATTGAAAGTTCTTTTCAGGAATGTTCGTCTATTCGTTCTTCCTATTTTATATAAATCTAATGTCATTTATGTTATTTTATTGCTCTTACCCGAGGCAAAAATCGACTGATTAATACTGATAAAATATACACAAAAAAAATCGTATTTTAAAACATAATGAGAATTATTTAAAAATCTTTTCCCCCGGTTTCTAGGGCCCACTGGGAAAAACACTCGCACACGGCCTAGTACTGCCGGAAATATTTATTTTTTGAAATCTATTAACCCTCGTCCCCCCTGTTTTCTACACAACATGTTGAACAGAAGAGGTATCATACCAGAATAATATAATCTGGTGATATCTTTGTGTTAGGCAATTTTGTTGGTTTCGTCCTCTTCCCTAACACTGGTTTCCTCGTAGATACTCAGTATGTGAATGTGTTTCATTGCAGGTATATCGTCAGAACTGTAGTATAAAAAGCTTTGTACAAAGTTAAAGTAGAGAGTTATAAGAAGATTTTGACCTTTGATCGTTTGATTTTAGCATGTTTGGTCTACATGGTCGGAGCCCATCTGTGTCTATTTGTCCGACCTGCTTGATAAAATTTGTTTAACAGTTGATTTGTGACGCCTTTTACTTTATCTGCTTATATATCCCGTAGACATACCTTTCACCCGAGCTAATAACCAACTTTAATAAATATTTGATATATAATTAATATTTTATATTTTTTTATCGCGCCGACGATTTTTTCTTATACCTACATTTTATAATTTATTTATATTTAATTTTTATTTATATTTATATAATTAAAAACTCGATATTCCGCCATCGGCCTAATGTATAATAAATCACTCTCGCAAATAAACGTAAAATACAACGCAATGTAAATGTACAAATAGATAAATTATTCATAAATAAATACACCCTCACATATACATAAACACAAACACACAGTATATACTACTGCCACATATATTCGACTCGCCCGCCGGACTAGCATCTACATTAGATCAGGGTTCTTGCCTACTCGCTCACTGTAAAGAGTCAAAGCATGGCACTTTTCGATCAGAGATAATAAACACACTGAGGAACCTTGCTCTACAAAGGGGTCAGCCACGCGGGTTTTAACCCAAAATCACATGTGTTAGACCGGTATGGCCGATCCTCAATCGGGTAAACACCATCCTTTCCTTTCGCTTCATACACTCAGTTGGCCATCGTATTCAGTAGTGCTAATAACCCGCAGAAGCTTCCCGGATGACCCGGCTAACGCTGCCAAGACATTGTAACATCATTCCTAACTGCTCCTACAGCGTCACAGCATCATCAGTTGCCAGACGTGTCGAAATACCCAGACCACAACCACCGTTTTTCCAGGCGCTCCAGCTCTGTATACCTCTCTAAAAAGAGCACGGCAAGAGAATCTGTCTGGATTGCCGATACTGCCCTCAGGAGTCGAGGAAAGCAGGGCCTTCATAATCTCGAATCGCCCCGAGCGCCCCCCGTTTTACGTGTCGCATGCATACCTTCGCGGTCTTAGGCCCATTTGTGAACATGAGGAGAAAACCGATGGTAGTCTCTGGAAACCCGATCTGAATTTGTTGTTAATTTGTCATGCCTAACTTTTATTTCTAATTGTAGTTAGTCTAGGATAAAGAATAGTCAACATGTTGACGAAAAGAAAAGGTTGTAAAATAAGAAAAAAGATTTAATTTTCTCACACTAGTGAAAAGGTGGAAATATTGTCCCGCATTTTACCAAATTTTTTTTAGAAGATATATTCTTTTGGTATTTTAGCTCCTAAAAGCAGAAAACCCCTTTGAAAAAGCTTCAGAAAAAAAGGACATTGAAATCAATTCTAATTATTTTTACTTGGAAATTCTTGAACTTCATTACTCTTAAGAACTGGGCCTCAGGTGCATATAAGAGTAAAATCTACGACGACCATTGTAGAGGGGTCTTTATTGTTTATTTGACTCGTCTAAATATTGTTTTTATTCACAATTAGAGTATTAAAATATAGAGAATAGAGCGGGTGGTTAAGACTAGAAGATGTTTTTGCACATTATTGATTTTACCACCATTTGACTTCCGTAATTACCACAGGGCAATCCACCAGGTGACGTTATATACATCATCACAACTTTCCTAAGCAAAACAATTTCTTGGAGTCGTCTTTAGGCGTCTCCTAGGCGCCCGATCGCATCCTCTGCTAAACACAAATCATTCCTTTCTAGAGTATAGAAACTCACCCTAAAAGCCTACATATCTGATCGATTTTTCCTTGTTACCTAGAGATTCAATTCTCTCGTGTCCCTCAAGACTTATAACAGGATCTCCTTGTATGTGTGAAGTTATGTGTGTAAAGTTCTGGAACACTTATGGACATTATCGCGAACCTCACACCCATGCAACCGGAGAAAGTTATTAACGCGCCAGCATTGGAGGCTCAATCGAGATAGATAATAGTGAAGTGTAGTTTTACGTTTTGTTCCTTAATAATTGTTTCAACATTGTTGTATTTATTTTTGGCAGTATTAAAGTACCAAGGGGTAATGTTTATTAATAAACAAAATTTATATAATCGCTATGCAAAATTAGTTGCAAAAATGCCTCAATTAAAAGCGAAATTAGCAATATGATTTCTGTACATATTTCCCGGCCGTTTTCGTTGAAGTTTAAGAACTACCCTGGCACGTGACATAGGTCAGAAAAAATGGTTTTGTGCCACTTTAACCACAAGGCCAATTCCATGCGTCGAATGAATTAATTAACGTCAATAACTCGAAAACGATTAGGGCCGGTGAAAGAGATGCCGCGCGCAATAATTACCAAGAAACAAACGGGAGGAACAGAACGATAATAAACGTGGGCCGGAGAGATGAGGCGAGGCGTAGGATTTCGATGGGAAGGATCGAGGCGAACGACCTCCACTTGTTCTGCCACGGAAAACTTTTCCACCGGGACCTGACGGCTCTCAATCACATTTACCCTAAAGCAATTTCCTTCCCTCCTTCCATGCCACCTAAAGGGAGTTTCTATTTATTTGTCCACCTATCTGTTCGAAATCCCCCATCACTTTGAGCGTCTACCTAATTCTTGACGGTGTGCTGGAAAAACAAGTTGTGTGATACTCTCTTACTCACTCACTAAATCACTCTCTATCTATTTATCTATCTAGCTCCCTATCTATCGCTCCCCCCCCTCTCTATCTATCTATCTTGCTGTCTATCCACTCTCTTTTTTTCTATCTTAGTATGTTAACTCTGCGAAATAGAATTTCGAAAGAGTAAAGAAAGCAATATGTGCATACATATCAAACTAACCAATACAGACTGTATACAAAATCATACCACCGAAACGGAGAAACAAATCTAAAGGCGGCCATTTATGATCGCTACAGCTGGACCCGCGCGAAAACGTGTAGTTCCATTTGGAGTGCCTGAAATTTGAGGGGCATTGACGACTGCTCCATAGTCAGTCGCTCCGATCGCCATCCCTCGAGTATGCTGCTGTATATATATATATATATATATATCTGTCTCTTATACACAT
>CM077105.1:1612005-1629524 GCA_039619505.1 Cimex hemipterus | reverse complement strand
TATATATATATATATATATATATATATATATATATATATATATATATATATATATATAAAGCAAAAACGAAAGGGAAATGGTGTAAGAAGTGCCTCCTGAACAAAAGCCGTAATACCCACATCAATCCAATGAAATCTCTTCCCCCTGAACCCGCTTATTAGAGGAACTATTTAAGGATGGATTAAACGTCTTATTTATTTTTACAAAAGGCAATTATGAGAGAAATTATCACTCCACATGAAATGTTGGGAGCAACATTAAGGTTGGAGCGATAGAGTTTAGACCGGTCGAATATTCGGTGCAACCCGGCATGCCAGTTCAGCTTTGCCATTGACGTGGTTTTTGGAATGGCGTCGCTCCGTTTGGACGACTAGGAGTGATCGTAAATGGCCACATTAACAGACCATATAAATTGATCACGATGTTGGGAAAAAGAAGCCATGGTGTGAGACATAGAAACCAAACATACAGAACATTGTAGGTTTTTATTCTATCATATCTTTCTTTCTAGTTAATTTTATTGAAGCATCGGTAAAAAAAAATAATCTAACAATGAGATCAAATCAATCATACCTAGAATGAAATAGGAGTAAGCAAGTAAGTAATCCTCATCTAGATCTTTTTCTACTCCTATCAAAACAATTTTTATTCTTAAAGCAGCAAAGGAAAAAACAAGGATATCTGAGCATTTCCAGATATAAAATGAGAGTTAACGGACTACGGATATTCGCGTTCTCACAAAACACAAGTCCATCAACCCGTAGATCAGAACCAAATCACAGTGATTTAAATCCCATTCAGGAGTTTATATATAAAATCTCAAGGTGCGACATTTTATTAAAAAAATTAAATAACTAAAATTCTTCATGGAATAACAAAAAATAATATAAAGTATTCATAATTAATAATAACAATTTTCAATAAAGTCAAACATTGATTCCAACGTCAAGCCAACGTAGAATGTTGGGTCCATATAGTTAATCGATTTTTTTAAAATTTACCTTCAAGCTGAACCAGTATACATAAATGTAAATAAAATATGCAACAAACAAAAATGGACTGAGAAAAGATTATTTAGATCAAATCATATATCTGTACTATATCAGTAGGGTTTTCTTGAAGAACTTTACCACTTTCTTTTTAAAGAAACCCTTCAAGTGATCTAGCGCGTAAAAGGCAAATCAACGAAATATACAATAATGCTGTGTACATATTAGTTTAGGTTATCTTTTCTTTTGGAAGTGTCATTTTCAAATTAAATAAACTCGTTGTTTGTAAATGCGGTTGATGTTTGACCAAAAGGAAACATGTTCTTAGCAGTTTTACCAGGTTCATTTTAAGAAAAAACATTACATAAGCTTTGCAAAATAAAACATTATGCTGCATACATAATATGTAGGATATTTAGAATTCTGGACGGAAGGTTTATTTTTTATTTTCTGTTTTG
This sequence comes from Cimex hemipterus, assembly GCA_039619505.1. Classification (NCBI taxonomy): domain Eukaryota; kingdom Metazoa; phylum Arthropoda; class Insecta; order Hemiptera; family Cimicidae; genus Cimex; species Cimex hemipterus. The sequence continues at coordinate 1,628,076 of CM077105.1, read as the reverse complement.
TCGCCAAACTCGTTTAAAATAAAAGCTAAAGGCCGTAACGTTCCTGTGGCCGAAGTTTGGCGAGTTGGGCCTTCAAAAAATCCCATAAAACCCCTTCCGGCTTTCAGGGGCTTGTTGCGTGACTGCCGTTTCAATAAGGGCCGAAAGGGCTCGCCCTTTCTCGCTTCCATCCGTTAGATAACAGTTTGTATTTGCCGTTTCAAAAGGATTTAAACCGAATCGGGCGCGACTGCATTTGTCCAGGGGGTTTCACGACTGATCTGTACACTCTCAGGTGAAAAGTTTAACAGACAATTTTTTGCATCTCGAATTAAGAAAAGGTTAAGAGACCCAGCCAACGCTCTGGCCTCGATATGAGGAAAAGGGTCGAGTAAGTCTTCAGACCTTCGTCGTTTAAGGATGGCAAAGTGTGCAGATAAGACAGTGGTGTTTGAATGGAACGAAAGCTTAGTGAAGAATTTTTGGAAGCGGGGTCGGATCTGTTCGTTTACAGACATATTGAGGTTGTGGTGTCCAGGGAAGTGGCAATAATTCCTGTGTAAATTTAGACGAGTTTCGCCTGTCTAGACAGATTACTCTTAAACGTTTTCATAGTTTCTTGATCATCTGTTAAGTTGTTTTTTTTTACGATTTCAATGTGGATGCCTAGCTTGCTTTCTAGGTTGTAAGGACCTGATCTGAGTGTAAAGTCGTCATCTGTCTCCTTTTTTTTTAATTACAGAGGAATGCAAAATTGTTGTCAATGTAAATTACACTGAGTACATTTTTCCTCATCCTGTCTTGTCCAATCTTTGATAAATTCATGGATATCGGAGGTTGCTTGGATAAGATTCAGGCCAAAACGTACCATCCGCATAGGTGGTAATAGTGGTGTTGTGATGTGTACGGAACTCAATAGAATAAATGGTATATGAATAATGCGACCAAGAATGTTCCTTTATAGAACTTCTGCTTACATTGATCTGATATCTGATTATTCGTTGCCGCACCGCACTGTGAAGGAGAAATACGGTAATAAGGGGTGAGTAGCAGGATTAAACTCGATGATAGTTCTCCTGAGGTTTACGCATCAAAGGGCCTAGTAACTTGATGGAAACTTAACTGTCTATTTTGCGTAAGTTTCGATAGAACTAGTGTTTTATAAAATCATCTTGAATTATAAAAACACACAGCAAGATTGGAGAGGCGCTGAAAAGCCGAGAACGTTGGTGAGGAATGGTGCAGCAGGACAGGGGGAGTAAGAAAGATTGCTCTTCGATGGCCCCTAACTATTTTGCAGTGTTAGAGGTACTAATTGAGAGATATTAAATGAAAAGAAGACTCTTCTCTGTCAAAACATGCGTAAAAAGAGTAGAGAAGAAGCTGAGGAAAAAATATTTCAAAACGAGAGACGCGGTATAAGTAATAAAATTACTAACAAATTAACTAACAGAATTTGTATTTTGCATCGAAATCGTAAATTATTTTCTGAAGGATGAACTGGCATTTATGATCTCACTGCCCCCTTGTTTCGATGAGAAGATAAAATTTGAAATACCGTGGAATGTCGAGCCAGTTGTAAACGGAAAGGCCACGGCGATCATTGGTCGTAGAACCTATTGGCTCGTTGACAGGCTTTCACAGCTGAAGGGAAAACGGTGATTCATGTAGTGGAAATCCTTTGAAAAGGTCCTTCAACGGGGTCCAGGAATCGGCACCGTTACGTCTAGTCGCTTCTAACACTTCAGGATTCATTTATCACCCGATGATTTGGGCTGACTGTTTATGTGACCGGATTCGCAGGAAACAACGTGGACAAAACTGAACCGTTTCGGTTATTAATGACCAGGGTCGGCGTCTTCGTTTCTTACTAAGTGGAGGACCGTTGATAAAAAAAACCCAGATGTTAACACAAGCCCGCAATGTATTCAATTAATAAACCTAATTAAGTGAAATAATTTAAACTAGATGAAACAAATCTTTGTTAGAAACAGAAATTTTGAACTTCTCCACCTTTATAACGAATGTGCTTATTAAGGCAAAACATTGTGTAATTTATATGATTCTGATCATCTTATTCAACCTCTTAGTTTAAAAGAATAGTAACCAGTGTATGTACTGCCAATAAATCTTAATGTTTTTATACATTTTACAGCCATTCCTTGCACTGGAAATATTCAAACGCCATTCTCATCGAAAAACCTAGAAAACCAGTGAAAAATGCTTCTTCTTAAAACGAGATCAATTCACCTCATCTAACCATCTCCCAAATCATCAGTTGGCTTTCGCTCACACCAATTCCAATGTCCAGGAAATGACTCGCCTTATGACCCTCTCGATAGAGCCAAAATAATATTAAACGGGTGAGGTTCTAGCTGTGGCACATGCGTCCTATGGCGTCTCGAACAAGGGTCTCCAGAATAAATAAAAGGGTGTCTTTCCAAATCTCAATTTAATCGTTTACTCATATCTATCAGAGCGATTCCATTGGAGGAGTACCACGAGGCAGTATGCTTGGACCAAACGCTATGATCGCAGATGTCCACCTACAACTTTACTTGCTACTTTTAACGATTACATAGCAGCACTGTCATACACGTGCACAAAGATTTCTCATATAACAGATAGGTGTAGGCAATGAAGAATAAATGTATACGAAAGTAAATGCAGCCTACTACAATAATGTTCTTATCCTCAACTATGACTGCTTTCGTTCCTTAGGTACTATCCATACACACAATCAAGATGAAATCAACATCAACTTATTGTATAGATTATACCTAAACAAATTCAAACTATCGATGAAAATAAAACTTGCAATCATTACAGCATTTAGTTGGCAGTGAGGAGTAGAACTGAGCTATAATGAGCCGTTTCCAATTCTTTCCATCTAAAGTCATTGGATCAATTATAAATATCTGGAATACTGCACAACAACTTTAAAATTCTGTGTATCCAACAATTTACCAAGTAGTAAACTCTCCCATCACCCCACCAACCTTGTCCGGTACTTGCCCAAACAGATCCCAACCCTACAATCTCACAAAGTGTCACAAACGGAAATGGCCACGCGAGTCCCGTTATTAGTAGCCTTTATACAATAAGAATTTAAATGAAATAGGAGAATAACATTAATTACTTGCGTCCCCTCAATACACCAACTAGGCATAGCACTAAGAAGCAAGAGGAAATCTTACTTAAAAAAATGATTTCATTGTTCTTTTGATACTGTCTTGTGTAACACCGCGTGATATGGTCATCTGACGAGTATGTATATTAGTTTCTCAATAGAAAAAAAATGTGCCCATTTTTATCTTTTGGCTGAGATTCAATAAAGTGAAAATGATCTGATCCGAGGGAACTGATTGGGATGAAACATAAAACAACAACGAAAGGATAAGTAGTGCAAGAAAGCTTAGAGGCTCATTCTTTTATCGTCGGCCTAAATCTACACCTGGCTACCCTTAGCAGTAAATAATACGAACCGAACAGGACGGTGAGTTACTGAAGGGGATGGGAAAGTGCAATACATCCGTTGGCGATGAAGGACTAGGGTCTTTCCGCATTTTGAAAATGCCAAGGTCACCCCTGCTTTCAACGTTTTCCTCTCAGTACAATCTTCTATAAAATAGATTCTACTCATTGCACAAGCGAACATTAATTTCATAAAACTGCTGCAATGTAAAGTTTTATAATTTGGCAAAAGTACTTAAACACATAAACGAAAACGACTGCAATATCATTATCTATATGGCTTTAATTAATAAACATGGTATCTTAATCGTTACCTTTATCGAGGAATTCCGATATTGCCACAGTAGGACATTCTAGTTCAAACAACATAAAAAAATATGGGTATCGAGTTTACCAAAATAAATGGAAATGTTCGATTGATAATAGTAAAAAGTATCAAAACACTAAAATCAATATTATTACCTCTAATCTGCTAAATTTGTGACGGTTTTTTTGGAACTTGTCAAAACAAAAAATAGTATTCAATTTTTCATCGAAATGGATCATCGTAGAACAGTTTATTTCTGACATATAATGAAATTCGAACAGAAAGGATGAGAAGTGTTATCAGCCTCTTATTCCACCTTTCAGGGTAACATGGTTAATATGCCCAATCTATATACATATATATTGAGCAGTTCAGAAAATTACAGAAACAAATCATTAATAATTTACACCAATTAATTTTAATTTCATATTAACTCTATGCTACTTTAGTTTGGGCGTCGGTTTGGGGTTGGGCAACGGTTTAGGTAATGGCACGGGGCACATCACTGTGAAGTAAAGGATTCCGTCCGTCCAGGATTCTAGAGACCTTGCACTCGAACTCAACATACTGACAAATGTGTGTGTGTGTTTTTGTTTTTGCTCTCATCGAAAACACTGGCAACCCGAGCTTTGGTATGCCTTCTGCGGTTGCAATGCGAAATCTCGTTTAAAAAAATTGAGAGAAACCCACTTAAACAAAATAGGTAATAGGTTTATTTCGGGGAAGTGTTGATAGATAAATAATAGATTTATGAAAATCATATACTGAACTTATTTTTTACTTTCTTGGCAATAATGATGAACTATTATATATTTTGTGGAAATACGTACATACCAACAAAATGAGAATACGTAGTTAGTAATATATAGTCCACTGCAACTTACCTGAAAGAAAAAAACACAATAATTAAAAATTTTCAGAAGGCACATTTAGTCAGTCATAAAAGAAAAACAATATTTTGAATTAAATAAATCTAATATTAAACGCATATTTTATTCTTAAAACGATGTATTCGCGTTCAAACGATATATTTGATTGTCAAATGACCACGCGTCATTTATTTCAATATTTTAAGGCCGCTAAAAAGCCTTGCCGAAGAAACGGCAAAATGTTATTTATCTATTATAACGATACTAATTCTGCTGATTTTCGAGTGATCATTCTTTAGAACAGATTCTAAATTGGACCAAAAAACCAATAGAAATAATAATTACAAATTTGTATCTGATATGCAATTGGTTCTTATTTAGTAGCTTAATAATACAAAAAACTGAGTTTTTCATACAAGTAAGTGTACGGATACTTTTTAGGCACTCGAAAATTTTAATGTTTGTATTTTAATGTAACATATTTCATCTAAATTTTGTCAACAAATAATTACAAGAAACGTATTACTGAATCGTCTTGTTTATATCTTAGGAAAATTTTAACTAAAAAAAACAAAATTAAAGAAATAATTACCCAAACCCAAGTGTACAACATATTGGGTATATTGTGTTATGAGAAGAAGCATAATGCTGAACATAAAGAGCGGTTCCAACGAAATATAATAAAATATATTCTCATGGTTGATACTACTTCAATAAATAAATGGGAGTAGTATTACTGAATTTATAATTAATGTAACTTCTGTTTTGCAAGCTTTTTTTCTATTTAAGGTGTTTATTTTACTTTATTTTAAATAAAATCACGATTTTTTTAAGTGTTCTTGAAAAATCACCGACTTTTAATTGTAATTTTATTTCAAAACACCTGAAAAGCAAGCCTACAAAAAAGCAGTTTTAATTTATAAAACGCAAAAGAGTGACAACAATACCGAAGAAAAGTAGTAATTATTCAAATACTTGGCATTGGAGCCCCCTCCCCCCCGAAATGGCCTCTTATTTAATATTTCCCTATCTACAGTGTCCTGTTTAACAAAGGCTGTTCTGTAGCGGAGTGCGTAAAACCTTTGACCAAGAAAAAAGAATTCATCAAACGAACGGCTGTTCACTGATTTCCATCGACGGTCACAGTCAGAATTTCATCCTGTATTCGATCTAAGGACTTATAATCTTGTACAAAATAAAGTGGCAATTCGTTAGGATTTAATTTCATTGCGAAGGCATAACTGCGGCAGTTAATTTTGCTAATGACATTTTCACTATCAATGTGGACTGTACAACATGACTTGTTAAGTCAATTGAATGAACATTGGAATTTAATAAATTGATCTTTTAAGTGTAAAAAAAGAACGAGAGATAAATGAGATTATACTCACTCATTTGGAAACTAACTACGCTAAATAAACAATGGTCTTTTCACACGGGGCACCTAGATGAACGGACGGTGTTCAAGGAGTGTAAGTAATAAGGTAACAAAATGTTTGGGACTCGCCCCAACCCCTCCACTCAAAGTCAACTCGTCCGCTCAGGCATATGTACAATATATTCTGTGGCGGGGACGTGTAAAATGTTTGACCAAGGAAAAAGGCCAGCAGGCACAAATGCCGCTTACGTTCCCCACTGGTCAACTTAACACAAAACACACTGCTCGGGATTTGTCTTGGTCCTTCACACCAGTCCCTAGTTGAGTCAACTGAATTCATCATGGAAAGCGTTGCAATTGCAAGTTTCAATGTGGAGCAGTTCATTGAAGAAGTATTAGTCCGGCGATATAGAACATGAGGTGAGGAGTGGAGCGACAAAATTAAAAGAAACGAACCTTCCAGGGAAGTAACGTTACAGCATTTGAGATAATAGCACCCGTTTCCTAATTTCATAACAACGGATAAACCCACACTTTCCTTTACTGGGTTTGCTCCTTTTTTATAGAAGAACAAGAACAAGAAGGGCTACTGCTTTCGGGTTCTAACATCGTACTGACCTCCCGTTGGGAAGAGAGGTTGATTCTACAAGTTGCCTGGTGTGAAACCTCGAAAGAGTCTTCAGACGGTAGTAAACTAGTTGGGAATCAACCGGGTAACTACGCGAATGAAGAACAAAATAAATCCAGTTTACTTTTCTTATTGAATATTTAAATTAAATTTATCTCATTAGATGTCTGTATAGGAGAGGTCGGGTGAGCACGGGGAGTGCGGTAAGATATATCTGAAGTCCTTACGTTTTGCCGGGTTGGGCATTGCCACATATGCCTGGCGTTATCGTGAAGAAGAATCGGCCCCTTATGGTTTACCAATGCTGGACAAAGATGTTACAGTTTCCCTGGCATTAGAGTTAGGGGAGTTAACCTCTTTGGTCTCTGATTTCCTGAAAACAGGAAACTGCTTCAATCTTCATGAATTGAACCCCTTGCATTTTGTCAATTTCTTGGCAATATTTCTCTGCTGTGTTTGTTTTACTAGGCAATTATAATGAGCAACCCAGCACTGCACCATCAAACAGTATTTTTGGGTGTATATTTGATTCGAGAAGTGTTTTGATGCTACATCCTTGCCCAACCACTGACCAGTACGCCTCCCGTCATCGTATAGAATCCATCTGTCATCGCAATTTCGATCGAGAAATGGATCATTTTGGTCGCACAGCAGAAGAGACGAGCGAATTTCAAAGCGTCGATTTCTTTTGGCTTCGGTCAGGTACGCACTTGTCGAGCTTCTTACATTACCAACTTGCTCCAGATGAAGAACTATTACTGACTGTTAAACACAAATTCTTCCGCAATTTACCGTGTTGACTTACTTGAATTCTTTCATCAACCTTTTGTCTCGGTCGTCGTCCACAACGGAAGGTCTTCCCCGTCTTCGGGATCGAAATCTATAAGATGAAATCTCCGAAATTATCGCTACGCCGCATTTGCTAATGCTTCTTTTCACCAAACTCTATCGATATTATGCGCACCAAAGCTTAAATTCGTACAAATAAATTTGACGAAAATCTAGTTGGATAGGTTCTTCACTCGTATAAAATTCAAAATAAACTAAAATATTTTGCATATAACAAACAGTTGAAAGTATTCATTATAATCTATAAATTAGATTTGAAGATTTGGCTTTGTTGACATGACAACCACCTTGTGAAAATAAAACAAATTTTGAAAACTTGCATTAATTTTACACTAATCAACAACACAGTTATTTATAAAAACGCCTATTCTAATCGTATGAAAATCAGTGTGGATTATTAATTTATGAAAAACATGTGCTAATAAGAAAAATCGAAAGCACAAAACAAGAAAACAACAGGTCGATACTGTAAGTGGGGCACTAAGCGTAGTCAACGTCAGTTGCGATGGTGGTGTAATGGTGAGCATAGTTGCCTTCCAAGCAGTTGATCCGGGTTCGATTCCCGGCCATCGCACTAAATTTTTTTTTAGTTATTTCGGTCGAAATTAATTAATTTGATAATTAATTTAATTTTACGTAATTAACTATATTAAATTAGAAAACATTAAATAGAAAAACAAAGTGAATAAAGCACATATATTTTGAAGTTGAAAAACGTTCTTACTTATGTGCCCTAAGCACCTACTAACTATATAACCGAATAACTATATAACTATATAAATATATAACCGAATTGAAAGAAGATGGGGTACAGAATATTACGCCATAATCCGTCTCATACTAGACACTCAAGCCATTAAATGTATTCACTCTCAACTAGGCATACAATACTATCATAACAATGCACAATTTAATAAGATTTTTCATCGCAATTAAAACCTTAATTAATTGTAATATATTAACTGGTTAAGCGGACCACGAGATTAGTGAAAATAACAAAGTAGGTTAGTCTAGACATCATTAATTTGTTGAGGGTCAGGGATGCGCTCATAAAGAAGTGAGCATTGTAACTTCTTGGCTAAGAAGTAAGAATTCTATTCTAGTGAGGAGCCTAGGGAGCTATACTCACTTCTTTGTTCCGCATACCCTGAGCGAAAGATGTATACCCTTCATTTAAGTGGAACACATGGGATGTGACCCAAAAATAAGTGTCCGTGTGTCAACCTATCCTTAATCGGGGGAAAAGATTACCTTTCTTATACGAGTCAGATTCTCCGAGGGCCACCTTTCAACAGTGTTCTTGATACGTTAGAGCTGAGACATCTTCATCTTTTGAACTTACTAAAACGTCATATAAACCGGTTTTCCAACGAACACAAAATAACTCGAACCGAACAACCAATCAAAGGAAAAACAACCAAAGGACGAGTAAGTTGGATAAAGTCATAAAAAACGGTAAGTACCCGGCAAAGGGCAAAAAGTTGAAACGCTACCGTGTCCCGTATGCGCTTTTCGACTAGATCGGCCAGATGGCTTTGAAATCGATTGGCCCTGCAATATTCATGAGTGTGTGTTCGATGCCCAGCCGATAAATAGACAATCAGTTTAATCGTCGGCAATCTCCAACCCATATTAACCGGTCATAAACCGGATATGGGATGCGTACGACGGCATGCTGCTAAACCTACAATGTGAAACTGAATCTATACGCATTTTAGTTTATAACGATTCTGCTTTATGTTGTTTTAGTTTCATGAAAAGCACCATAAAAATAGTATTTTATTAACATTTGTATCAAATATGTAGTTTGTACGTGTCCTATCTCATTGTTTTCACTATTCATCTAACGCGTGGACCTTTTTACAATATTGATGTCTTATATAATATTTATTTTATTTCTTTATTCATCTTAATTTTACTTTAAAAGGGTCAGTGGTCAGTTATCGAAATATCGAGCTTTTTAAAAACTGCCCTGCACATAGAATTATGATTAGAACTGTTTTATACTAACATAAAAAATACTAACTACTAACCTTAAAGACAACTAACAAACAAAACCGGACATTTATTTTCCATAATAACTTGGCATAAAGATTAATTTAAAAATGAAGAAAATCTATTAAATTTTATTCTTTTTCAGAGCCAACTTGTCGATATAGTTAACTGGTTTCTTATTCTTGTTCTTTGGATGATGCTTTGGCCATCCAGGGACTTATCGTCTCTACCATCCACGATGTCCGCAGTGTTTTAGGGCTACCGGATGTCTCGATTGAAAAGAAAGTAGTGGTCGACCGCGATGTATGACGCCTAGAGACCATTATTGCTCTTAACGCGCTACGGAACCGCCATTTAACGGCTTCCTTTATACATAGTCAACTGCAAACTGTCGGACATAGGCCAAAAGAGACAGTTTCTAGCCTGAGGGTGGTTTTCTGATTGTGTTAATCAAAATTTACAGCTATGACAATTAATTAAGGTTTTTAGTTGAGATGAAATAAAAGTCAATGGCACGAGGATTCGAACCCACGATGTTCGGCTATATACTCCGCTGCTCTACCACCAGAGCTATTGCGACCTCGATCCACTAGGACTTCAACTCCCCATCTCAAGTCCACCTTACGAGTTTTCCCTCCTTCGTGCCATTTAAATTTTTCATCTCAACTAAAAACCTTAATTAAATGTCATTTATTAATTGTTCAAGCGGACCACGAAAATAGTGAATTAATCTTTATAGATATATTAAATTTCGAAAAAATATTTTACGTCTTAAGGATAATAATATTATAAATTGATTATTAATTGTCAATTATGGATGCTTATCCATGAAACAGGCAGAATTTTGCTTTATGTAGATCAATAGTAACAAAATTGTAGGGTTATGAGGTGTACTATAAAGCGTAAGCGTATAGTGTAAAACATTTACTTTACTCAATCAAACCAACTTGACCTCCGTGTTTTCCTAAAGTCTGAGACTTAATTATTGAATCATTGCAAATTACAGGTGCACGAAATTTTGTTTAAGATTTGAACCGATATAAAAACACTATTACCGTACTTAAAACGTTTTCACCTTGCATAATTGCACGTATTAGAAACATGCAAATAAACAAGGCATAAAATATTCAATTGCCGCACTTAAATCACTAATTGAATTTGAGTTAAATCACATCATTCAAACCGGTTGCCAAGCATAAAACGCTAACGGACCGACGGCATTAATAACCAAGAAGTGAATCTTCGCGTCAAAGGATACCGAAAAATACTAAAACCGCAACAATTTTCTCCAATTGGCAAAACAAAGTGTAATTAACTTGCGATCTAATGGAACCTACGAGAAGGTTTATGACCAGATTAACAGCAGTTCGAAAGAGACTCAGTTTCAAAGTGAAAAACATTTTGTTCTGCGAAATCAGGGCTTAAACGTAAACCGGACGTTTCACGAGGCCGTATTTCAGCAATGTTTAGTCATCAAAGTAATAAAGTCTTAACAGAACTCCATTAAGTTACTTTTTGGAATAACTACACCAATTTTCTAAAAATTAAATGAACGGATTTTAAAACATTATAAATCAATTAGTCCGCTTTTTTAGAAAATAGGCCGCCTTTCAATATTTAAATTGACGACCACCTACTAAATTCTCGTAGTTTAAGGATAGTGGTTACAAAAAAACCAAAACATACTTTTAGATCTAGAAATGACCGACCTCGACTAAGACAATTTGACAGCCAAGACAATTTGAATCGTTTATATTTCAACGTATTGGTTGTATGTCAAAAATGTAGCTTTTATGCAATATCCATCACAACAATTATTTACATTACTTACCAGAAGCATAAAAATAGAGGTGGATCGAGCGAAGGGAGAGCCGTTTTGTATTGTGACAGATAGGCCGTTTCATCGATCGGTATGACCTCCTTAGCAAACTCCACCACTCCACTTCGAGGCCGGCAATGCCGAATTTATTTAAGATACTGAATTCCAAAAGTTAAAAGAATCCTATAATAACGATTTGGTATTTCCGTTTAAACGCCAACATCGTGGTAAATGTTAAATTGGCCTGGAAATACTTGCCAGAATTGAGAACTATTATATTCTTTACCAGTATAGTTAATTTTTTTAAACAATGTTTTTAATAAATACTATTTCAGGATTTGCTTTATTTTAGGTCGTCCGTTTTATGCAAGTAACAATAATTGATTATTAATATAGAGTTTATATACAGAATATCAAAATACTAGTGAAACTCCTGGTTGCATAAAACTGAACCTACATAGAAAAAAATTAAGACAGCATGGCGGAAACCAACAGAAAATCGGCTCAGACAAATGTAAGATATTGACATAATAACAAATATAACCGATAGTTGTTAAATCCGAACACTTTTCTATTTCGTTTATTCCATTTAAATCATACGGAATATTTTATTTGAGCTTTTATAAAAACTAAAGTTTATCAAGATTCTTCGCCCACAACAAACGTATAAAAAATACCGTATCCTGAGACATAATAGCGTTCTTGTAAATTAAATGGGTAATTTACATAATGCTTTTCTGCCTTCATGGTTATTATATTTCACCAGTTTATTTGGATTATGTCCCAAAGGTAATTTTATTAAATGAGAATGTCAAAAAACGTTGTTTAAAAAAATATCCAATTTCGATTTGTTCTAAGCCCCCTATCTACCCATTAACCACGAAACTATCTTTCCATTACACAAATACACATTTTTGGGCTGGATTCACCGTATCAATTTTGTTTTAATTTTTGTTATACATTAAATACAAAAATGCTTAACTCCTTCGATTATTTATAAATTGTACGTTATTACAGCCGTTAAAAAGCAGGACATTCTATTTTGGGGCTGTGGCAATAACGTTTAAATTTCACGCCATCAAAGTTGTAAAAAAATTAGCATAAAATCAACAAAAAACTACAGAAACTTTTATTTATTTTATCTCCGGTTATAGACAGAGGCGACGTTTGTGTAATTACAAATAGATTCTGAATCCCTGTTAAGTTCCCTGTTGATGGGTAAAGTCGTTCCAAGGTCATTACCATTTTTATGATTTTCGAAAATTAAATGAAAAATGTTTTCTAATTTTCCCTCAAATGTGTATATGTTAAAATGGACTCCTTTTTTTGTTCAAAAACTTCAAAAGTGATGATAAAATATAACATTAAAAGAGAACAAACATTAATAAAATTGGTAAAATATAAATAAAATATGATAAATAAACTAATATGAACTTTGTTTCTTGTTAAACAAAATTTTATCCTACTTCCCTACGTTTTTTATATGTTACGTATTTTTATAGAAAAAAAAAGATATTAGCTGGATAGGCCGAGGCCTATTTTTTCTCAACAAAGTCTACTTAAAAATTTGTAATTCCTTAACTTTCATCCGAATTGGACATAGACAGAACCTTTAGAAACTAGAATATTCCTTCTTTCAGGCTATCTCAGGTTTAGGTGTTCTGTCATAATAAGTGAGATAAATAAGGACGAAATCAACAAAAAATTTTCAAACGTTTTTCTAACAGGATTTAATTTAGTTTATCTTCTGAGGACAGGTTTGTGCCATTTTACGTAATATAAAGTTTTAAACCCCTTCGAAGTCCTTTCGAAGCTATCCCTATTTTTTTATTTTCAGGGGAAAATACAACTGAGTCAATGGAAGGAAAATATTTGTATAAAAGTATAATTACTGATATCAAACACACACACACACACTCACACACTTTTTAACCTAGATTGCTGCAGTCTCAATCGATCTGGGAGGGGAAAATTCAGCGCTCCTTTGAAATATAATAATTAATTATTTTGAAGGTAAATGAAATAGGAAAGTCGTAAATATATTTTGTTTGGTATAAAAATGTGTCTTTAAGTGCTTTAAAGGGTGCCTCGTTTCTGTAAATTTTTACAGCTAATCTGATTTAACGAGGTCCTGCATATTACGTTCTCATCCTATGATTTAAAAAAGTCAATTTAAATATATAGCTTTTTTATTAACCCTTTTTATCAAATTAACCTTTCTTTTTTGTTCAAATTAATATTATTTAATTGACAATTAGTTTTTATCAACTTCAAACTACTCCTTATTACTTGCAAAACTACCCCATTCTGTAAAGCATTAAGCCACCTTGGGAGATGGTACGAAATATAAGCATTTAATGTAAACATCCTGTAAAATATTTGGCCTCATCGAAGAACCTATGAAAATTAAATACGATAAAAATTAAAACTTTTCTAAAATTACACGACAAAACAAAAAATTCTTCTTTTAATTTGAGATGAAGATTGATTGGTTTATTAATTTTAATTTTTTAAATGCGAAATAATTGTGTTTGGAAACAATTATTTTGCATTTAAAAAATTTCCCGATCAATAGAAAAACCATTTGTTTTAAAGTTTAATTTTAAATTTTAATTGTAATTTATTTTCATGTGGCATTTCAGACAAGCTTCAAATAAACCAACCTTACGTTGTTGTTTTTCATTTCTCAAGAATCCTTTGTTTTTATATCTAATTTTATATGACTTTTAATTTTACTTGTGATTCATTTTCATATAGTACTTTACAAGAGAATCCCCAGAGAAAGAGAATTACAATTAAAAGAAGAATGATGAAACATGATTTTAAACTCCTACTTTTCTGTTAATATGCCGACAACACATGTTATAACATACGTCGGCATATTTAGAGAAAAGGTTTTAGGAACACGAAGAAGCAGCGGGAAACATAATAGGAGGTAATCAGTCAAGAAGTTCTACTAATTAATTGAAATTGGGGGGCCCCTACCGCGGCGAATTATCGGATTCGGAGGCTGCGATTGGAAAAGGATTAGCGTCTAAATTAAGGCCCACTTGGCCGAGACGTGTGCGGGCCTAATTTGTATTCCAGAGGCTTCCTGACCCCCACATTGCCGCAGGAGTTTAAAAGGAAAAGAAGAGAGAGAATTCGAGGCTTTCGAAACTTCAAAAGGAATCGCAATTTGGTTGATTGGCACATCTTCCCATCTAGAGGCCATTGAGACAGCTTCAAACACTGATTTCCCAACATGGGAAGTTTATTACTTCGCTTACTTAATAAAGGAAATTAATCGCTAAAGTTCAATAAAATTACTAATAGTACAAATTCAGCCTGGAATGGAAATAAAGTTTAATTAACCTTTCGTTCGTATTAAAGAGGCTTTATGGCGTCGGAAAATTCACGGCAATTATTCTCTCTAAGAGGGGAAAACGCGAAAAACATAAAATGGCCATTTCACAAATTTGAGTTACACAAAATAAAGGGTGGTTTAACACTTCAAAGGAGGAATAGCATTTGAATCACAAAAGCAACCCAGGGTCAAAGGTTGCAAACAAAACGCTTTCCCGACAAAATCCCCCCTTTGAGAATTTTCCAGAAATGTTTTAGACCCATTCATGAAAGATTACTGCTATAATCTAATAAAGCTAGTTATTTTGTAAACAGGACGTGGGTTTTACTCGTTTGAATGGTTTTTCTGAAATAGAACAAACATTGATAAAATTGGCTTGGGGAGGGCGTGAAAAGAAACGAATATCAACTTTCTTTCTTGCTAAATAGAATTTTGGCCTACTTTGCTGTGTTTTCGGTATCTTTAATACGAATTGTTATACGATACCAAAAAAATAGTTATTGGTTGGAATAGGGGCCCATTTTTTCTCATCAATGTCTAGTGTTCTTCTTAAAAATTTGTAACTCCTCTTTAAGCAAGTATTTGGGTTTAACTCGTCTGACTGGCTTTTCGTAAAATTCGAGTTCGACACCGAAGTCACTTATTATCCCTTAAACCTAAAAATTGGAAATACTCATTGTAAAACGAGACCTCAAAATTCAATATCACGTTCATAATCAGTAAACAAACAACACAATGTTTTGTATTATTAGAATTACAGCTTTAAACAAATGTTGAACGTTCAACGCTTTTCCTTGCAAATATACTCTACGCCTCCACATACACCCTTTATTTTCATCAATTATGAGTACCAAGAAAAGATTAAATCGCGAGAACCATAAACGAGGAATGGAGGAATTGAAATGTTGAAAAATAGGACGAGAGAATCCTTGGTTCGGGCAAAAAGTTTTCAAATATCAGACATTCCAACGTCGTCTTTCAGCCCTCGCGCAATTATTTAAGGCGGATGTTCTTATGCCGAATAAAGGTAAGAAATTCTGCGACGAATTCTTAAGATTCATAAATGTTTAGTCCGACACGAAAACACAAATGAAGTCTTTCAAGTTTAATAGGTCTTTCATAAATACCGGGAATTCATATAAGCTCAGAAAACTGGAAAAGAACCAGAAATGGAAAACGAACCTCAGTACCCAACGTACATGAAATATAAAAGCAGCAGTTCCCGGTAATGAAGGAACCCGGTATCAGCAATGAAAATCCTAGGCGTGGAAATCAAACGACCAGTCTAGTACTAGAATAATAATGTTTGTGTATGTATGTGTGTGTGTGTGTGTGTGTGTGTGTGTGTGTGTGTGCGCATATATATATATATATATATATATAGATAGATAGATAGATGAGAGAGAGAGAGAGAGAGAGAGAGAGAG
>CM077105.1:1590134-1607005 GCA_039619505.1 Cimex hemipterus | reverse complement strand
ACACGGAGCGGTTTTGGTAGGTGGTGACACATGCAGCGGTATGATGTGCGTTTTGTTTTCTTTCAGCTATTAAATGTATCCTACAGCAGTGCATATAAGCATTGAACATTGCAGGGAGTTATTTTTCAGTTTTTATAACAAGTCCTGTATAATAAATATAGCTTTTTCAGTTAAATTGGTACTTTTTACAACCGACTTAGGACCCTTCCCAAGCAGATCAATACGTTTCTCGAACAATTGAATACATTTCAAATGGAGTGGGGTAAAGGGGGATACTGAACATAATCATACTGTCAAGAAACGAAATTTATTATTGAAAATTAAAAAAATTAACAAAATTAACCTTTTATTTCAAAACCAATGCACGCCCAAGTCCCCAGTATTGGTCGAACAGCAGCACAGAACCAAATACATTATAATAATCTTAAATTATATTAATGATTTAACAACAATAATAACTAATAATATTAAATTATAATTATGCACAGCGAAGGGAAAAATACCCCATTGGCAAAAACGCTCGTTGCCTCCCATTGTAAGTAGTAAAACAAAATTTATTGTGTTTTATAACGTGATTTCGCTTCTCATCCTTTTTCCAACTCGCGGATTTTCTGGTCGGTAAGCTCGGCATCAATTTCGGATTTATTCCATAAATAAAAGGCCCATTAAAAACTGTGAATTGATGTTTCGTGTGCACCCCTTGTTAAAATCGCTCCGATAGCCATCTCTCCGGGTTGGAGAACCTGTTGAAATGTTAATAGGCTTCTTGGCTCGCGCGGCAACGGAGAGGTAATTTGTCGGCGGTCGGTTTCGCTATCTATACTGCTTTTGGTTTAATGCGAATGTTTTAGGAGTGTAAGCGGGACAGAAATTGAAAAAAACATCCAACGACTTCAGAGGGCAACGGAAGAATTTGGCAAAGAGAGCCGAGAAAAGCAATTTTACAGATAGTGCAAATATTTTCTTCAGGCTTTCATTTAAATTGAAAATTACTAAAATTTCTTCAGTTTGACCAATTACATATAGAGAGAGCAAGATGGCGTAATGCAAGAAACCAGCTCAAACAAAGGCCTGGATGAACAGAAAACTCATAACTTCCAATACAATTTACTACCGAACTTTCCAAATCTTAGACTATATCTTGTACATCTGATAGTGCGATGATTAATCAGTTCAGTACATTTTCTTTAGCAGCTATATATGCCACTTCCTTGACCGTTATTACGAGAAACTATACGCTTCCTACGGGGATGAGGATGTAAAGAGCCGACGACTATGCGGTTGGTAAGCCCGGCCAAGAAAATTATAGAACTTACTTGCTAGTTTGCGTTTATGTACAAACAACCACTGAAGATGGCAAAATGCTAAAACTGAGAGGCCAAACCAGCGATAAATGCAGACCGCGATGATCGCAAAAGGCCAACTACAAGTTGTGAACTTCTTCCTAAGATCTGCGAGATACAGAACTGTCGATTGGTCGGACATACAAACCTACGTGTTTGGCAGACCCAGAGAGAATAATCAGAACAGAATGACAGGAAACAACCAAACTACGCATTAATTTGAGTAATCCTCTTGTTGAGATCTTTGAACTTTAGATCGGTCGGTTACACGAACACACCCTAGTAAAAGCCCAAATGCCCAATGCAGCAGGTCAACAACAACGAAGTAAAGTATAGCTTCATCTTGTCTTATTCTTGCCCCCATGATGGGAGAATAAAATTAATTTATCATTCCGAGTTTAAATAATTTATCTGCGAATTTGTTATTCATTCTGAGATACCTAAGGGACACTGGCTACACAGCCAAGCAAATTAACTCCGTTTCAATTCACAGCGCGTAATATTCGGCATTTTCGGATTCCTCAATGATCTAAAGTAAAAAAATTTGTCCCAGTGGCGCTACTGTTAGAAGGGTCGTCTATAAGAAAAATTTAAGTTCCTACCATTCCAGAAATCTTTCAAATATAATAAGTTGTAGGTGTTTCCAGCCGGTTTATAAGCGGATAAATGGACCGGACCTACATTCCGAGGCAGATTAAAAATGCCAGCTTATATAGCAATTTCTTAAATTTGATCTAAAGATAACATTTTAAGAGGATAAAGAACTGCGAATGTAATGAATTATCTTCTTATTAAGGTATCAAAAACATTTCTTCACCTTCATCGGATGGCAAAGGTACAATTTTCTTTTCAATACAATCCTATACATTTGTCCTAACTTTTTGCCGTTCAGAAAATAATTTTGACCTAATTCTCTTTATTTTCCTTGAATTGAAACGACGGTTAAATGGAATTTTTAATGTGGAAATAGAGAAATAATGTAGCTGTGATTCCGCTTTCGCACAACAGACCGGGCTAGGAACATTCATCAATCTCAGGAATCTGATTATGACATCCATTAACAAGGTAATTAACATCTCCCTTCAAACCTTGTGTAATATAACGTTACTTAGGCCTTTAAGAGTTTATTCATCACGGTACGTTAAGACAGCTCTGCTTTATATAAATACATGTAATAGCTGTAAATACCAGTACGATCCGAGACGATACATTAATCGTATTCTTACAATCAATAATTATTCGGAGATCGTGAGGTATCACTGACATTCTCAACGTTACAGACAAGAACGACACATCTACACGGAAAATAAACATTTTGGGTAAGTACAAATACTTTGATTGAATTTTTAAAAAATCTAAAATTTGGCTGCATTGTATAAATTCATTTTTTTTATCTAAAGTTGTCTAGCCTTGTATGACTTTATATTTTTTAATACATTTTATGTATTTATAAAAATTAAACAATGTTTATTTATAAATCGCAGGCCCTGGAGATGATCGCAATAAAGATCGAAACGTTGACACGATAAAGACAATGTTTCTCTAACACTTTCTTCACATCAGACCGCATCTGACCATCTCCAAATAATCTATGACTAATGGTGACTAAATATTGCACATTACAAAGACTATAACAACATCGCGAATCTCCGTACTGTAAACATTAGAGAGTTGAGATGTTTTTACGAATGCTAATTTGAAATATGGAGAAAAGTCATGGAAATTAATTGGTTCATAATATCAAATTTGCAGAAACGGAAGAAACCTCCTATTTCGCCATACTATTTTTTTTCTTGTTTTTATGAGGGCTCGCAATAGCTGAGGTTATATCAAACCTTGTGGTAAAAAACCATTTGTAAATTTTTGCATGCAAGGCCGCTGAATTCGAACCCGGGACCTTACAGTAATGAGCGCTGTATCAACGGCTAAACTGTTAAGTGTTTTTAGTGTTTTATGCAAATTATTCACTAAAATAACATATTATTTTACAAGATGAATATTCGCTTCAACCTATCATCTCTGACAGCTAGATTCAGAAG
Source organism: Cimex hemipterus (assembly GCA_039619505.1). Taxonomy (NCBI): domain Eukaryota; kingdom Metazoa; phylum Arthropoda; class Insecta; order Hemiptera; family Cimicidae; genus Cimex; species Cimex hemipterus. The sequence continues at coordinate 1,603,623 of CM077105.1, read as the reverse complement.
ATATCAAGAGGTCTGTACAGATATATATCCGACGTTATGCAATAAAATGATCAAAGTTAATAACTTCTATCAACTCTATCTTATCAACTTTTATTTTCAGAAGTAAGACGATTTGTAGACTTGCCACAATCTGCCCAGTCGTAATTTAATTTTTTTAAACTTTAAAAATTGCTAGGATGTAAATGTTTCCAACTGGAGTTATTCTAGTTCGGTTCAAGTGCAATCTGGCCGCCAAATAAAGATAACATTGGTTAAATATATTTAGGAAAAAAATATTTTCCTATAAAACTTTCTGTAATAGCAAAGATTTCTTCCAGTTATTCTATTAATCAGTTTCGTTTCTTTCAACGTTTTCTGTGATTTTTACTTTAGGTTTTTCACAATTTTAAGCACCATAAATAAGAGAAGAAAGAGTCTAAACTTATTTTTTTGTAGTACGATCGATTCCGAACATCCTGCCTATCCTATCCTTCTCCGTTTGTCCTATAACACATGTTTTGACGTATCACCTTCGGTGGTTGGACTACGAGTCATCTCCGCTGTCCTTTGTAGAGGTAGACGTCAGACCTAGCAATGAAGACAAAACGCAACCGTGTCTGAATGATAAAACAGCGAGGATAGGTGGATCATAAACGCACGAAAATCAAACTAGAAGTTGAAACAAAACACTTTAAGAAGTGTATTGATAAAGTGAACTTATTATAAGAAGTACTGTTTAAAAGCGGTCATTGTCGCAAAATAAGCAGACCAATTTAATTTGTAAGATCAATAAGCCCATTTCGTCTTTACAACAAATGGGCTAAAAAGGAGGAATTGACGAGGGATTAATTGGCAGCCTCAGACTGCAATCATGCCAACTGGAAAAACTCGAGGCAAATTGAATTTTCCCCCTCTTGACATTAACAGCTGTGCACAAAGGGTTGTCGCATCTAGTCGAAATATCGCGTATGTATAGTTATAACATTTAATATGGTTGGCGATTTATCCTCCAGACTTTCCACAGAGCATTTCCATAGGGTTAAAATCGAAAACTCGCTCCGTACAAACATTCTAGACGAAGGGGAAAATATTACTGAGCGTGTCGTGTGTGTGGATCGATTAGGAAATGTCCCAGACTGGGTGTTTGGATATTTCAAGCAGACCCTTGGCGCCGCCGGAAGACTGGTGCATTTTAATATTCAGCCTCCCTTATCATTTATTACCACTTTCTTGCTATTTAAAACAATTATTTAGACGGGATAGATAGATAACAGAATTGACACCACGTTTTCCTAAAATCGATATAATATGAACTAAACTAGGTGGTTTAGGTTGTTCTGCAAGTACATAAACACTATTTTCACAAATCACTGTAAACCTAGAGATAATCATATGATTCCTGCTTACAAAAGAGCCAACATAAAAGACAAAACAACTACCTCCAGTAGAAACGAACTCGATATAAAAACTAATAAGTAATAACAAACATCTGAAGAAAAAAGAACTTGTCTTGACTGTTATAAAAGGATAAAAAGTAGAAAACAATCGGTTAGACAAGAACAGGCTACATAATAAAAATCAATGTGTTCCAATTCCTTCCACCACAGACCGCACACATTATCAATTAATTAAAATGGTCAATGAACAACGCCATCGTACTCTCAAGATCACGGAAACATTTTTCGATTTCGAACCACTATGCGTATCACGCAAACAGCTAATGGTCTTAATCGTGTTTAAGTCTTGTAATCTTACCCACGGTCTTCGAACCGTAGCGAAAATGTGCCATTTCGTAAGTTTGTTTCAATTTTTCTATGCTTCATTTGTTGCATGTTGGTTGCTTACAATGGATGTATATAAAATAATCCAAAAGTCAAATTGCGAAAGAAACGATCGTGAAGTTTGTCAAAGCACGATAAAATTTCATCATTTAATATAAGAAATATGCTTTTATAATTTATGTGTGACTTTAAAAAATCAATCAATCGGTATTAAATACGAAAAACTCTCGAAACCTATGCGAAAACCTGTGACCAACGTTCCTGGACACTGAAGCACATCTAGCATACAAAAATGTCGAATGTTCGCTTATATTTGGACTACCTATATGAGAAAGGTTACGCATTATTTTTCCAATGCCTTTTCATTTTAAATTTATAAATTTAAAATTTTCATTGGAAAAGAACTATCTGCTATCGAAAAGAAATCAAAGAATATTATCTATAAATAATATATGATAAAAAATCTGTAGACAGTGTCAAAATAAACGTAACTTAAGAGTAGAGACGATTAAAGGTAAGAGTAAAACTAAGGAAAAAAGTGTGAAAAGAGATTCAAAAGTATGTTTGAATTCGCATTCCACTTCTTTTTACTCTGCTTAATGGCTTAAAGGAATGCTGAATTGTTTTTTACATTTTATGCCTATCAAAAAAATAAATAATTAATTGCACACATTAATGTCAAGGTGGGGGAGACTTTAATTTTTATTAAATTGTGATATTCTCTAGTATTTAGTATTCACTTTCTCGTTCCTTTCCTTGAAATATGACTACGTTAGAGGTGATGATGGGTGATGGTCTTCGAGTCGGTGAGCTCATTAGTTATCGAGCAATTTAACGAACCCCGAGTGAAGCCCGACCAAATAGGTGACCGTATGTCATAACTACTGTCCATCATGGTGACGCCAGAAATAGAGTTTTCATGATTATGTTTACATATAAAACATCAATTTTTAACAAATATTGGAATTCCTTCGTGCAGTCGAATAGCAATGTACGTTTTCCTTTTCTTTCAATTGCATCTCTTATTTTTTATGTAAACTTTATTTCGTTAACCGACCTAGAAATTAAATTTTTTTCGAATATAATTTCTCTATTTTTTGGCACATCTAAAATCCTAAAACAATGTTACCTGAAATTCAAAAATTCACTGACTAGTTCAGGAGATATTGAAGTTTTCGTAGCCATACGTTTCAAAACTCAATAATTCCAATTTATCGTGTAATCAGTTAAAAAATAACAAAATTTAAAATTCAACTGAATAAAATATTGAAAATTTTCAACTTTTCAATTTATTGTGTAACGGGCTAAAAAAAGGAAAAATTTAATTTCAAAATATGAACAATTGTTATAATTTTTGATGTCCTTTTTAAACTTTAATAATAACAATCAATTTCACGATAAATTCGATAAAATTCACCGCATTCTGAAGAAAAATTTAAATAACTCCAGAACGAAGCAATGAACTTCTGAATATGATTTTTTTTCACACATTTTGAAAGCCCTTTCTATTCTAAAAAATAAAATAAAAAATTACGCTCTGAAGGCATTATTTAGTTAATGCAATTAACTTATTAAAATTGTAATTGCACCAGCGAATTGGACTCGAAAATTTACCTTTGGAACAATACTTGGAATAAAATACACCTTTAAAGGTCACGTCTATTATAAATATTCACACAGAATACCTATGTCATTTTTATGAGCTTGAATCTGTACCTAGTTTTTAACAAACCAAAATATGGTTTGTATCATTCCTGGAGATATTTTTGTAAATTACCTTGAAGGTTGACTAGAGCTGATCATTTCGTGTATCAGGACAAACATGTTGATTCTTGCATAAATAATTTTTTAGAAAATATTTTTTTAAGTTTGTAAACACAATTTTCGGCAACGCCTATGGTAAATACTTTTACAAGCTGGACCTACCGTTCTTGAAGAATATAGGATCAAGTAGAGGGAAAATGAGTAAGAAAGAGACAAAAAAAGTAATAGGAATTTCTATTCAGTCTCAATATATACCAGAACGGGCAACAATCCAGTTTTTCCAAAGCAAATCCAAGAGCGAGCCCTTCAAATACCGTTTAATCCAGTTTCCAATCCGAAGCCGATGAAGTGTGGCTAAGCCGCAAAACTACCGCCCGAGGAGTGCAACACTATTAAAACACGAACAAAAAAGGGGGAAAAATCTTGGCAAACGTCCCCTCGGCGTGGATTGACCTTGGTTGTCGAAGCGTTGTAATGCCCAACGTGAAAACTGTTAGGCAGAGGCCAGGTGGGTTAACCATATGGAAAGAAAAGAGCCAGATGCTCAAAAAGGCACGTGCTACCCTCCGACAATATCGCCTCGAAGGCCACAAACGGATCGTGCTACATTTATTGGCTATCCCAAACGCACGACCCTTTCTTACACTTATTCCTTTTGTAATAAATTCTTTCACATTTTCTACTAACAAACATACCTTGTTGAATGAGTGAGATGTCAGATTAATGTGTGACATTTATCGTTTCCCAAGCAGTCAACTGTATGCACAAGCAAATTACCAATAAAGAACGGATAATGGTAATTGAGCGATACTCCACAAAATTTCTCCTTTTTCCGTATATCAAATAAACTGTACTACATTAGATTACAAAATAACATGATAACGATTGTCACAGCACGAAGAAAAGTGGAACTCTTCGCCCAGAAACTCAAGTGCTTCGAGCTTTGTTTATTGATTAACTGTTAAGCCTTAATAATTTAACGAAACAAGATCACCTCATTTATAATTTTATTAACTACGATACAGGTAAATGTAGTTATACTTAGCCTAGTAAGACTTTCTTTTTACTTACGACAAAAAACAAATTTAACCCAATTCCTAGGAACAAAAATGACGTTTTCCCTTAACCATCCTTTCAAAGCATTATATTGTACTGTAATGAATGCTGGCTATGTTGTGTAAACGGTAGGGCGATGTTTGGTCGAGTCTTACAACCTCGAGGACTTAGCACGTGTTACACAGTTATATGAAAATTGAAGCACGTTGCCGCTTTTCGCAGCTACTCCATCAAAAATGACAGACGAGAAGTGGTTGTCACATGAGATCAAAAAAAGTCAGTGCAATCCGGGGGGGGGGTAAATGTACTCTGTGAATAATACTGTGTTTAATTACTTAATAATAATTAATTAATATGGCGGATTAACAAGGTATTACTCTTCTACACAAGACTTACTCATGTTATAAAACCACATATCAACAATCTTTGGAAAATAAAGTTTAATCCTTCAAAGTCACATGTTACCTCTACACTCCGTCGTGAGACTTGTCCTAGCATATACTTACTTATACAATGAACATGTTCCTCAATTCGATAAAATTAACTATTCAGGACTTACATTTGACAGAAGACTAACTTGGAATCCACACACACGATTACAAAAACAGACCCTCAATAAATGATTTACAAGACTTTATTACCTACTCACCCGATCATCAAAATTACCATTAAAATCAAAATACATTCTCAAACATATTTGGATGTACGTGTACCACGTTTATCGATCGGCCTTTGAATTCAAATATTCAAAGATTACAAAAACGTTTTCAATCCAAAATTTTAAGACTAATTGCTTCTGCCCTTTTTTACATAAACGATAACACATTTCAAATGTCAACAATTTTTCATCCATCAAAACATATTACAGACGTTTCATAGTAAATTACAAAATCACACCAGCACCCAAATATGACTACTCCATTCCACACAATTACCACGTAAACGTTTGAAAAGAATGTGGATAAGAGACCTCTTAAATGATTAATATCATTTCATTAATCCAGACAGCTGCCGATGAGGAGCTTTCTCTATAACCCCCATAATGCCGCAAACAGCAATTGCCCAATCTGCTGGTTGTATATTATACATGTAAAGTTGTAGATAAAAATAAATTAAGAAAAAAAGGTGTTTTGGCGACTTTTCTTTCAGACCATCACAATAAATTATTTCATTTCGTAAAACTCTTAATTTCTAATACGGTTTAATGTGATTTACAGTAAAATAAGTATGATGTATTTAATATAATGATAAAAATATATACAGTTTGAAATAAACAACAAAATTCAATTGTCGGGTGTTTTTGTCTTTGAGTTTTTTTTTAATTAAAAAAAAAAAAAAAGAGTCGATTATGATGTATTATCATTAGTACTTCCAAACGTAAAATAGCGAATGAGATAATTAATTCAGTATTATTCGCAAACGGCCAAATAACATTTATAGACGATAATTAACAAGCTATTGGAATAATTACAGGCTCGTAATCTGCCCCCCTCCGGCGTATTGTGCCATTTAATCTGCGGCTATTAACTCGAAAGGCCCTAATATTATTTTACCCAGGATTAATCACTGGCGGGATAGATTATTGAAATAAAGCCGGATTGTGAAAAGAAACAGGGCAAACTGCTCGGCTGATCTAAATAAGTTCTTGTTGCCTCATTGCGCACAAAATATTCTATTCGTACAATTCAATAAATTGAGCCAAGTTGACTTCAATTTACTAATTTATCTAGTATAAGAAAATAACAAGCTGGACTTGATTTAAATTGGATGTATGAAAAGGGACAAATTCGAAAAACATTTCCAGTGAAGTAGACCAAAATACGAATATTTAATGCAAACATGAAACTTTTGGGGCCGGATTTGCCGGGAGCATTTTTCCCCCATGACCGATGTTCCACTTAAAAAGTCATAACTTCTGTTTTATCATATCCAGGTTATTGTAAACCGTTAGTGTGAGAGAATGAATGAGTAAATATGATGTTAAAAATTGTAGAATTTTAAGAGGTGAAAAAAGGGAGTAAAGGAAGAAGAAGGAAATGAGGTTAACTCACCGTTCAGCGATTCGCCACAGAAATCCATCTATGTTTTGGGTTGCTGGCACTCGCGTGGTTGTCGGTAGGACAGTTCAGTAAACATGAAAACGCGAAAAGAGGAAAACATAAGGAAAAGTATGAAAATTAACAGCTCGACCGAACAATAAATATGATTTACAATCCTTAAAACATCAAGTAGACCAGTAAAAAAAATACCCACTTAACCTCCAAAAAGGCAATTTTGCTAAAACGTTAACTTAAAGTAACCCCTGTGGGTTAAATTTTATTATTATGATTAATTCTAAACTAACGAAACAAAATTCACTTTAATATGGCTTTCTAATACAATCTCTCTCGTTTCTCAAATCAAAAGTTTCGTAAATCAAAAGTCACAACTCTTCCTCAGTTCATTTTGGTCTATACATGTTAAATAATTGTCCATATGACCTCTTTGTTTCTCCAGATAGTATTATATATACATACACAGGGTGAGTCATTTTTTGACGCACCATTCGAAAATAAGCGTGGGTGCGTTTAAATTTGTCTCGAGGCTTATTTCCTTTGATTAATACGTTAATAAAAGAAAATGAGTCAATTTTCGGTGCACGTGCGTTTAATTTCGACTCAACATCCCTTACAAATTAGTTTTAGTAGGTTGGAAGGAAAATGAACCAAACCAATATTATCAAAACATTATTCAAACATAATGTAAAACATTTTTAAAAATTCTTCACAAATTCATTTGATTAAGATTTAAGCGTACTTTTTCTGGTAAAGTAAAAAATGTCTAGCGTAAAACGATGATTGGACATTAAATAAATGTTAGTGTGTAATTGACTAGGCTACTGTGTTGCAGCTAATGGAAGTCTGTTCGAACGTTTACGTTACTACTTACTTGATAGTGATTTTGAACATCTTTGATTTGCTAACAAAGGAGATTGTTACATTTATTTAATTTTTTTACTTTACCAGAAAAAAAGACTGTTACAATTATTTATTTTTTTACTTTAAGAGAAAAAAAGATATTGCTACGTTTATTTAATTTTTTACTTTACCAGAAAAAAAGATTGTTACAATTATTTATTTTTTTACTTTAAAAGAAAAAAAGATATTGCTACGTTTATTTAATTTTTTACTTTACCAGAAAAAAAAGATTGTTACAATTATTTATTTTTTTGCTTTAAAAGAAAAAAAGGAAATTGTTATGTTCATTTAATTTTTTTACTTTCCCAGAAAAAGGATATTGTTACATTTATTTAATTTTCTTTACTTTACCAGAAAAAATATTCTTTAATCTTAACCAAATTAATTTGCCAAGAATTTTTTTTTTATTTTTACATTGTACTTGAATAATGTTTTCATAATATTGGTGTTGTATATTTTCCTTACAAGCTACTAAAACTAATTTATAAGGAATGGTTCGTCGAAAAATGACGCCTATTTTTTGGTACAAGATAAGCAAAATAAAATGTGCCGAGTCATATAAGACGCAGCAACATTGATTTTCCTATGGTGCGCCGAAAATTGACTCACTTTCTTTTATAAACGTATTAATCAAAGGAAATAAGTCTCGAGTCAGATTTAATCGCACCCACGTTGATTTTCCAATGGTGCGACAAAAAATTACCCACCCTGTATATGATTTTTCGACACGATATAAAAACTCAGGAAAAAATCCTTTCTTAGTGGCTATCCATGTTTTTATATTCTGTCGAAATATCAGCCCTTTAGATCCTGTGGTTTGTTCTGTGCGTTGTCTTCCATCCCTAAACACCATCCATAACCCCCCCCCAAAAAAAAACAGGAGCAAACATATTTTATTGTGATATTCTGATCAGATATACGGTTGGATTAACATGTAGTTTCGAAGTTGCAGAACATCCTAGTCTACCATATAACACCAATCAATCAAATATACATATTAACGTAATGAATAATTCAATTAATACACCGTTTACGAATAATAACCACCTAATCCTGTTTAAATTGGTCAGCCAGAATAATATAGTCCAACTGACCTTAATTAAATACCCCGAATCTTGTTGTGCATGATTAGACCATATACAAATATGAAATATACATCGATATAATAAAAAGGATTCTGAAATATAAATAATATACATACATACACATACCTTTCCATATTAAGTACAGTTAATTAAATGACCTGAATATATTTTTAATGCGCGACAAACGATGTACAAGCACGCTATAGCATACACTTATTTCCTTTATTAAACAGTATATTGTTTATAATTTCCTTTTCTTTTTATCCACTAAATTTTTACGTTTGAATCTTATTTAATAATTAGAAATAAGAAACAACTTGAACAAACGGATCTTCAGTGAGGTCACAACAGAAACGACAACTTGAAGTCTTTGCCAAGCTTTCGACGATTATATCGTCATCATCAGGACCTATTTATTTTAGTAAAATAACGCAGTTAGAAACATATATAGTATAATTTAGAACAACATGATTTAATCCTAACTGTGATATTCCAACGTACCTGATGGAAAAAAGTAATTTTATTTATTTATTTTAAGAAAAAGAGGTGCATTTATAGTTATGTGCCAAATGCTTAATTTTTTATTTTATACTTTCTTGTTTTTATTACTCCACACTGTAATATATTAACTGTTGGAGCGGACCCCGCAATTAATGACATTACCGTTCATTATTTGGATACTGAGTTTCACCTAATTTTAATTATTATTGCATATGCTGTTTCTTGTTCTCCAGAAATGTTAAACACTCATCTAGTTAAAGTAAGGTAAATAATTGTTTTTTGTAATTCTGTTTTTAAATGATATAAGATGTTTATAACTGTGATATATTGCTAAAATTAATAAGCCTTGATGATGACGATATAATCATCAAAATATCGGCAATGACTTAATGGGTTTGTCGTTTCGGTTGTAACCTCAACGAAGATCCTTTTGTTCATGTTGTTCAACAAGCTGGTCGATACATCATCTCATCTTTACAAATAAGAAACATTCAACTTGAAACATATTCCAAAAATTCCGATTTACACGATTCTATGCTACCTTCGTTGACTGATGCGTACACGCAAATGAATAAAATTAAGAGATATCAAATAGTTTTGGGATATTCCTAAACCTGACTTGTCAGAGGTGAAGAGGACGGTTGCCGAGGAAAGTAAAAAATGTTTGCTGTTTGCAATTCAGGACAGACTGCATTTATAATAAAAGGGAAGATTTGAGAAAATATTTAATGGGAATAAAAGCTGAGTTTTCATTTAGGATGTCTCTATTTAGTGCATCACGCAACTACAAGGGCCGGGAAATAGGGTGTTCTGTATTATACGTAGGCCCTTTATTTTATTTGGACCAGTAAACCTTTATAAATTTAACAATACCAATTTTGCTTATTCGTTTGGAAAGTGGTATTAATGTTGTTTTTCTATAAATTATGACTTCTTTGCCCTCACGCCGATCCTAGTAAAGACCCGTATGCAAATCATGACCAAGATATTTTTAATTAGAACTATGAGAGGGATTGGGATTACTCTAAACGCCTTTTAGGGAGGTAGAGAAGAGAGAGGGGTAGAGAGAAAGAAAGAGAAAGAGAGAGGGGGAGGAGGGTGTGTGTGGGTGTAATAAAATCAAAGATAAAGTTAGTCGATGAGATGCGTGTGCGTGTGCGTGTGCATGTGCGTGTAAACAAATACACACACATAGACAAATTTCACCGTATGAATAGAAGTTTTACGACCAAAAGTAAACTCTTATTTTGTCTATCACAGCCTGATGATTTTTCATGACTTTGATAACAAAAATATTCCATTTACCCTAATTAATAAAATTCTATCATTCAAACTCCCATAAAATTCAGTCTAGGCGCAGTACGCCGTCGAAGATGTTTTTAAAGATCGTAGTAATTAAGTAGTAAGTAAATTCGACTCGTAGCTCTATCCTATCACAGTAATGAGGATAAGGGTTAAAGGTATATTAAACGGAAAACCAAGTGAGGCGCATATCCTTGAGCGCCTTAGCCAGGACGAAGGATACTTTTTTTGAAATAATCACCTCTTGAAATATAACGATAACGATATATTAAAACACGAGATGGGGAACGGTAATAAACTAAGTTTCACTCTCGGCTGTTTTAAAGGTTTTTGCGTAATTGAAGTTTTTGATAGTTAACAATTTTCATGCCTGCTATTAAACCGAAGATAAAAAAAATATACTTTCTAAAGCGTAATAAAAATTATAGGAATGCCATTTCAAAACAAATTTCTTTTATTATTCATGTTGAATGATATGTATGAAAGAACCGAAATGTATCTATTTCCTCATTAATTCTTTATCATTTTTTTTTAAATTTCTAAATCTAATTGAGAAGATGTTATATCGAGATGAAATATTTATATTAAAACTGATTTGTAAGCAATGTGAGAAGCAAATCGTTAGAAGAGCTTTATCAGTGAAAGAATGTTTTAATTACATACGTTCCTTCCATGCAATTAGTAAACAAGTAATGTTGGTTTAACGTTTTAAATATGATAAACGTTGTTTTATTGATAATTTTATTACTATTTAAGTTAACTCAACCTACTTTAAGGCAATCATCATGGTATATATTTATTTCACATTATGAAAAACAACTTTTAAATTAATTGTACAAATATGTTTTTCTTAATGTGAAATTAATATAGGCCCTTAAAATAAGTCGCACTAAAAACTGAATTTGCTTTTTTCTTTAGGACCATAACTTGATCCAGAGTTATAATGAATTATTTCAGTTTCATTTATTTTATTTTAGTAACATTATTTATTATTTTTATTAATTATATTGTTTTTCCATATTTTTTAACAATATAATTTACGATTTTACTTTTACATTATTTTATAATTTCAACGATTTTTTAAATTCTTATGTTTTGATTACACTATAAATAATTAATAATATATAAAACCTGTGTTTCAATTGTTAATACTGTGTTTTAAATAACTAATTAGCCCTGACTCCAGGAGAAAAGCATTAGTTTGTTCAAAAATAATCTTAGTACAAATTGCTACATTATGCTTATTTGTACGGTTTGTAGGTTGTCTCATAGTATCACAAAGAAATTAATACGCTTAAAGTCATTCAATAACCACCGTTATCGTTAGGACTTACGAACTAACGTAAATTACTGACAGTCATTATATGCAAGAAAAGTTCTCAAATAGGGGTAGTTTTTTAGACGCAGTACAATCGGATTTTAAAAGTTTTGTGTTTTCGTTTAACCTTTGGACAAACGAAAGACCATATTGATCTAGCCATAATTGCTCGTACTTAATACATAAGTTAAAAAAAACTGTCTCTCCTGTAAAATTTCATTTTTCTGAGTTGTGTCTCTTGTATTGTGGGTTATTTTATTCAAAAATCGTGAGATGCGGCCTGTTGTGATGTAGGTTTCAGAAAAACATTTTCTTTGTCGTGCCAATTGTGTGGATTAAAAATGGATGATAGTAGGGAAAAAGTTTTTTAATGAATTTATACGACCAACACCAGGACTTTACAAACTACATTAAGTTTAACAAGTTTATCGTTCAGTTGAAGTTTGAGCAAAAGGTATTAAAATATGTAGCTGTATAATTACCGAAAACTGGACGACGGGACTTATTTTTCCTTGACCCTCCACCAATCCTTACTTTTTTTAACCAATTCATTTACACATTAGTGTATATTTTAATAAACTAACTGAGAAAAATAAAGGTGTATAGCCTATAAAAGAGATATAATTAACAACATAATTAAATTATCGAGGAAAATTATAAGAAACAAAAAAGTTGTTAGATCGGAATTGTGAGGCCGCAAGTCAAGTGCGCCTTGAAAACAGACCAGACCAAGCTGCGATGGTGGTGTAATGGTGAGCATAGTTGCCTTCCAAGCAGTTGATCCGGGTTCGATTCCCGGCCATCGCACTAAATTTTTTTTATCAGAAAATTAATTAATAGATTGTTATAAGCCACCTTCGCTTGCCCTAATCGATATTTTAAAATATAATCAACTTTTAAAAAAATAGTAAAATAAATAACGGACGTATAATTTAAAGCAATAGTTAGTTATCAATTGTTATTAAAAAAATTAATAATAGATAAATGTCTAAAACATCAATTAGCGTTAATAAATAACATAGAGTGATTTAAAACTAATATGCAAAGAACTACTAAAAATCATGTGAACGTAAGTGGAAAATGCACACAATTTTTTGCATGTTACAATGGTACACACAAAACCATCTAATTTACAAAATATTTAAACATTTATTTTTTCTATATAACTGTACGATGCACATTGGACCTAGTCGGTATATTGTACAAAATGGACAAAATCGAATCTATTAAAAAAATGAAATTGTGTGTATTTTAGAAAACACGTTATTCTTTTCAATTATGTTACAGCAAAAAATTAACTTTTTTAAAAATTAAAAAATCTCATAGTAAGGTTCAATGAAAGGAATGATTAATTGAATGGACCACCGAGCTTTTTATCCAATTTCGTAGGTAAATCTGTTGATAAACTGATCGGTAGAAATTTAGAATGTCGACATAAACTCATTACTCATCAATCAACATATTTTTGTTGTGTGATTATTTTCTAATATTAATTCTATAACATCGTAAATATCTTATAATAATTTAACTGCTCGTTTAACAGTTTATACAAGGATTAATGTAGTCTTGTTTTATATAAAACTCAAAGAATCATTTTTTTTATCATTTTCTAACTTTATGTACAACAATTTTTAACACTCGTGATATTTATCTCCTTTGTTTTCTTAGAAGAGAGTGAGGGAGTGAATGAGCGAGCGAGCGAGAGAGAGAGAGAGAGAGAGAGAGAGAGAGAGAGAGAGAGAGAGA
>CM077105.1:1567384-1581474 GCA_039619505.1 Cimex hemipterus | reverse complement strand
GAGAGAGAGAGAGAGAGAGAGAGAGAGAGAGAGAGAGAGAGAGAGCAGAGTCAGTTGTATTGTACTAGAAAGGAATAAAAGGAAAAATATACACGAGTGTAATTACACACAAAGCTTCTGAAAGCAATAAAGAGAGAAAGAAAGAATGAGAAAGGAGAGAGACGAATTTTTAAATAACAATATATACATTTTTATGTTGGATGGTACTAAAATTTTGTAATCAAGTTGCAATGGTAAAACAGTTTTAAGTTTTATTTGCCTCCTTTTCCAAAAGGCCGTTCAACCAGTACTTCTTAATAAAACAACGATCGTGAAATCTGCAATTGATAAATATAGTCAAAGAGGAGACTTTTTAAATATGCTGATCACGTTGCCCTGTTCGCCGGGGCTTTAAAGTCCTCCCAACCAATCATTACGGATTTTACAGTTACAACGTGCAAAATGAAATGCGACGAAAAATATCTTAGAAAAGCTTAAAATAATGACGACTTATGCAAATAAAGCTGACTATGAGTCTATCAAAAAGCAAAAAATCTTGAGACCCACAAAATGACAAAACGTTACTTTAAGTAAAAACATTTTCTTTTTAAATGTCTTCTTTTTACAACCAAACCTATTTTTGGTATGGTAAAATATTAATAAACCTAAAATTAAAGGGCTGTGAGTTAAATTTTTCCATCTGTGTATTAGTATTATTTGATTCAATATCAGTATTCGATTTACTATTGATATTTCATTTTAAGTATTAAAATAATGGTGTTTAAGTATTATTACGTTTGTTCAACACTAATGTTAAACTTCAATCGTATATTTTCTTAATCGTATTTCTTGAGCAAGAGGAGAGAGGAGAACAGCCATTAACGATAACATTTCTGTCTGCAACTGCCAACTGAATTCTACGTTTGAAATCGTATCAATCGAACAGGATCAGACGTGTTATTTTTTCCAAGTAAAACAAATTTCGAAATCTTATAAATAATTCATTAGATGTAAGTGACTAAGTGAGGAGGGCAACGAGTCGCTAATCTTCTTTGGTATAAAAAAGCCACCCAAGTTACAAACCCGCGACGACAAATACCCGACCTAGTATAATAAACTTTTATAACTGATATTATAACAATATAATTTCAGTATCTCTACTCAAATTAATTCAATTAAAACAAACGCATACAAGCGTTAAAATATGCGCATTCGTAAACGAGGGTAAACAATTAAAGCGACGATAAAGATAAGCAAGTTTTAAGCGATTTGAATTGTAAATTAAAAATCCTATCTTACAGAGATTCCACTTTATCCTATATACAAGAGAAAAAAAGAAGTTATATTTGAAGAATTTAACAATAGTCAATAATGACCGATCACTGTGATAATAATGTACATACGAATTTAGACTTAACGAATTAATGTTTTGAAAATTATGTAAATTAATTATGTAAATTACACCGTCAATTTGTCCCATCTAAATGCAGTTAGATCATTGAGGATAATACATATTTTAGCAGATAATCCGGATTATTTAGAAAAAAAGGACCAGAACTCAACAAATAAAGACTAAAGAACGAATTTTTTATAAGGAAAGTTATGAATATTTTTGGTTTTATTTCATTTGCAATTCAGTGCATAAAAGATTATACAAGAATACGACGTTATGCTATATCGAAGCATTTATCAGCAATCATGGAAATAATTGTACGCCAGGTAAACCGTACACCTTTACCAAACAAAACGAAATCATTCAGTAAAGATGCCCAAAGCGAGACGAGACTGACCAAAACGTGCTCGGTAATGATAAAACAGGCCTCAAAGATCGATATCAGAGTCAAATGGCCTTCGTCGTTTCCGAACATTTCATACATTATTTCGCTCCGAACAATAGCAAGCAACGAAGCTAACAGGCGCCGGGTGTGTTCAAACCCTTAATTTAACAGTATTGTAATTTGAAACAATTTAAATATTTTTACAAAGAAAACACAAGATCAGTTTTAGACAAGAACAATGAGATCCCCTACTTCAGTGAAACTATTTTTGACGATATTTTCTAGGCCAAAAAATTTAGACACGTGTTTAAGCATTCTTTTCCCACTGGGTCCAACTTCCGTACATATTTTTGGTAAGTTAAGTAATTAAAAAACAATTATTGTCGTTCAGCATATGTTTCATATGTTCAATGTATTTCAAACCTAGTGTAGGAAAATAATACAACGATCGTACACTTTTTTCGGAAAAAAAAAAACAATTTGAATTAGTTGTAAGCATACAATAACACTCTTAAGCGTGATTATTTCATACAGCAAAAAAAAAACTTTTTGGGCTGGATTTTAATTCTAATTTTCCCCCCTCCGATATCTGATTTTCCACTTAATACATCACAATTCATCCGGATTTTAAGAAAAATAAGAATGAAATCAGCAAACCAAAACTCATCTGATATTTTATTTGTTCATCCAAAATTCTTAGAAAAAACTTAAAATTATTTAAGTTCACCCGTTGACTCTAAAGCTCTGTTCAGTTTTATGCGGATCGGTAGTCGCTTCAAAATGAACGACAAAATGATAATATCGCTGAATACAAATTTTCGGTAAAACAAAAACATTTTCTCTCTTATTTCGCCTTCCGTGAAGCTCAGATTTGTTTTTCCAAAATCCCAAAAATTGTGATAACTTTGAATTGATCGATCCATCACAGGAAACTTTACACGGGTTTAGAAACCTTTTACAAATAATGGTAAAACGCTGGCTTCGTAAATAAAATTTAAAACAAAAATATTAAAAATAAAAGGAAAATCGCAAAGAAAAGATCAAACCGTCTATAAAAAACTTAAATTACGTCGATTTGTAGACATCTTTAAATAAATAAATCGAAAGCATGTTGGAAACGGTTGTCCATACCACTCCGAAATCCAGATTAATTGTTCTTAAATAAATCACGACCGAAGAGAAAAGTAAAACGCTTGGGAAGTCCATATATTTCTCACCCATACATAAAAAAGGTTGATATAGGCTCAAAGAAGAGAAACGTAGCACTCATTGGAAACGATGGCTCTACTCACTGTTTTCTGCAGGAATCCGGAATTCTATCGTTACATGTTCATCATCCGGCAGTACGCTAAAAAACATTTCTTTCGACACCAATTATCTATCATAGTGAATCCGTCGATCCACCTTCGGGCGACGTTTCAAAAGGCAACTGGTATTTTATGCTGCTCAAATTTGAACTCAAAAACGAGAATTACAACCCGACTAAATATAAATATAAATATATATAAATTTTATACGTACTGTAAAAATGTTTTTTTTTCTTCTTTAAATTAGGGATTCTTTTGTGTGTCGAATATTATTTAAGTACATGTTCAAAATTGGGGGGAATCAAAACATTAGACTCATTTACCTCCTTGTTTAATATTACATTTTTTTATTTCATATTTTTCAAACAAATGATTAAGGTTTTGCGTAACCGTGTTGTGTTAGATTTAAAATGAAGTTTTACCAAAAAATTTCGAAAAATCAAATAAATATTCTCCAAGTAAACTGGTCTTAATTTTTTTTCGTGAAACTAATATGAAATTTCGTTTTGGCACCCCGAGAGATCCCTTAAATTTTTATGTGATTTTACATTTATCGATATTTTGACCCCTAAATTGTTTTCAAATTTTTAAGAAGTCGTTATCGGAATGTCTGGTTGAAGCGGCTATAATTCAATGGCTAACAAGATTTTAACGTGAAACAAACCATTAAAAAAAGGGACGTTGCCTTTTAACGACGTATGTACCGTTAAATATGTAAATACACGAAATAGCATAATTATTTATTAAAAATTAACCTCATTTTTTTAAATGGAAGTAAAAGTCCGAATTTAATATTTGATGAAGTTATAAAATGCACTCGACAATTTCTGTAAAACGAATTATCAACCATGAAAATCGATTCAGTTTCTTTTGAGAAAAATTAGAACTTGCACTATGTCAATGAAGCAAAGTTTTCGAAATTATCAGTCAAAAAAATCTGTTTACACCGGTTTTCGATTTTCGCGAAAATCGGTGTACGAGGGTTTTAAACGCTAGAATCACCACAGTGAGATCAAATCCAAGTTTTGACCAACTGTGCAAACAAAATGTTTATTAAAATATGCAAAAATGGAGTAGTTTATTGATTTATCTTGCTAAATAATACCAAATTGAATAGCCCGAGCCGTATTCGAAGTCGTTTTTTTGTTTTTACATTAACCAACAGTGACATTTTTTACCAAAAATATTTTTTTTTGTAAATCTAAATAACGATAACCTTGTAAGACCTATCTTCATTTTTATCTTTCACAGTTTTTCTTAATTTAATTCTTAATGTTTGCCTGTATTTGGAGGCTGTGTTGTGACCACTAACTTATTCGCCGGATCTTTTAAAAATCAAAAATTTGATTTCAAAATTTCTAAATCTAAAAGCGGTCTGACACATGTTCATTTTTGTTTAAAGCCTGGATGTGCGGCCGTCGAAATATAATGAAATATTTGATTGAATTTGCACTGGACTATTATTGCCTCTCTCTGATCCTGCCATCTTTTGCTCTTTTACGTCTAGGTGTTAATTTTATTACGAAACCTGTTTGGATTCGAAAAAACCCCGAGAAGTCGTTGATTTAAGAAAAAGTTACTGTATAATTAAATTCTTAATTTTTATTCCAAAACTTTGTTTAAAATTGTTAAGCATCTTGAGTTCACCTTTTGTTCGATGAATACTAAACCCGGACGACTAAACTGTCAAGGTGGTCTTACCTAAGGCTATGCAACTGCCACGGCTCTTCTTCCACTTCGAAAATCTCCAGGGATAAATAATGAAAAATAATGAAACCCGTATCTAAGGGTTTCTGTGTCTGACGATATGTTTTGATAGAAAAACGGCAAAAAAAAGGTCAGAGGTAGTCTCGGGGTTGTTTGTTTTCAGAGAAAAAATACGCTAAAATTTTTAATTAGTCCCTTATCGGAATATCTGATGAATGAAACGGCTATAATTCAAAAAGGGCTAAAAGAATTTTAACGCCACCATTAAAACAGTAAAATATTTCTATAACAAAATATGCAAAATTATTTGTAATAAATTAGCCTCTTTTATTAGATATTAATAACAGTCCGATTTTAATGTTTTATACAGTTACAAAATGCTCTTCACTTTTTCTCTAAAACGAATTATCAACCAGGAAAATTGGTTCAATATTTTTTGAGAAAACTTTAGTTTTATACTTCTTCCTCAATCAAGGTTTAAAGTAGATATAAAGTGAAATAAATACTAGTCATGTGTTTTTGCCAGTTAACCAATCGGTACAGGAGATAGGTTCTAACATACCTGAAACAGACAAAACAAAAATTAGTTAAGATTATTTAAAAAAATCCTTCGTGGAAGTGAAAACATGAGATTTAATTTTTTTTAAATCAGGGCAAATTGAACGCAATAATGATTGGTTTTGGGAAGGGAGTAACGAAAAGTTAGATTTGGACAAGGAGGATTATGAACTCATTTTGGGCTTCTGTGTGTATATTGGGTCTGGCTGTATTTATTAGCGTGCAGGTGTGATCAGAGAGGGCCGAAGGCGGAATATTGAGTATCCATCAATCCTTATTAGTTTAGTTATTAAAATTATGAGTTATTGTATATCATTTGTGTCGAGGGTGATGGAGGAATATCAAATGCTCTATCTCCCTAACTGAATGAACGGTATGGTTTGTAAATTAAACTGATTGCGTTGGGGGCTGAATTAACTCTAGCATACTCCCTGGAGTCCAACCTCGGTGGATGGTCGCATAAGACCGAGATCTGACCCCCGAATGGCAACACCTGGGATCGGTTATTATTGCGGCCTGCCGGTGATTTGCAGTAAATTACATAAAAGCTAGAATTGTCCGCGAGTTCCGTGAAGTAATAGGATCAACGGTGTAGATTTGATCTTATACGAATCAGTAATCATTAATGAACTACAACCTATTAAAACCATAACCGCATATGACCTTTCCTTAATGAAGATGTAAAAGAGCATGCCAATAAAAGTTTCAAACACTAACGGTTTTGTACTAGCAGAACAGTTTCCAGAGAATGGAAAATTACCGGAAAAGTTTAAAAAATACTCAGGTCTCTTATGAGCTAAATGAGTGTAAACAACTAAAAGTCCATGTGAAATGTATGTTTGTCCAGATACACGTATGTTCATATATACATACACACAAAAAAACTGAGACATCTCTCGGGCGAATAATAACTAGTATACGATGAATGAAAAATGCCAATTAAGTCTAGGTGGTTAGATATTTATTAGCTACTTGGTCTCATGCCAAAAAGAGACATAATCTGAAAAATTCGTGGCTGACTGGTTTGTGGTTAGGATCAAATACTTTCTTTTCAACATAAGAGGGAATAACCAACGTTCTTGCAGAAATTTGACCTAATGCCTCAAAATTTGACAACGTCTCCCTCTCTACTACGTTTTCACCTTGACAATAAAATGAGTGAATAAAATTATCTGAAGTTACAGTCGGCTGTGTTACTCTTTAATTTGTATTTTGTCTTAAATGGTCTAAACAATGTGTGAGAGATGTTATTGATCTGTGTACTGATGAGTTTTTCGTTTTGAACGTGTTGTATTATTGCGTTTTTTCATCCGATCATCTTGCTCCTATTCTCGCTGTTTTGGACATTACCAAAACGGGCAACTAGAAGATACAGAAACCGTCAGAAATTTAGAAGATCACTCGTAGACCTCAACAAAAAAATCTCTTTCTATTGTAAGTCACGTTGAATGTTGTGCTGTATTTTACGCACGTCTGATGCCGTCTAGTTAATTAATTGTGTCTATCTAGCGGTTGGTGCATCTTTATGTTTATACTTTTTCAATTTTGTATTTTGTTTATGATCTGCGCGCCGCTAATTCACCCTCGAAGGTAGACAGA
Organism: Cimex hemipterus; assembly: GCA_039619505.1. Classification (NCBI taxonomy): domain Eukaryota; kingdom Metazoa; phylum Arthropoda; class Insecta; order Hemiptera; family Cimicidae; genus Cimex; species Cimex hemipterus. The sequence continues at coordinate 1,574,546 of CM077105.1, read as the reverse complement.
TACCGCACGAAAAGACCATAAAAGTACAGTTTCAGCGTGTAAACAAATTAACTTTGTAACTTAATTGTGAGATTGCTTGACATAACCACCACCCAACCTACACTAAAAACCCAAACCACCAACACTACGAAATACGTTTGACAGACTAAAAGATAAACGAAGTAAAATAATGATTAAAACATCAACGTTATTTGATGCAAATCTGGTGTTGTTTGGTTGGTCAATGAGAATAAGAACTCATTTTAACTGATATGATCTACTGAACATGAGTTTATCCATTCGCACATTCATACATACTTAAGATAATTTATGATGGCCTTAGGTGATAGATCAAATTGTTTCGTAAAGTATTATAGGGTAGCGTATTACATAAATCTGGTATGTGCAGATATCATTGTACAAATTTATTGTTTTCTTTTTCTTTGTGATCCGGCCTTCTGTGGAATATGAATCGGTGATTTTCTTTTGTTATCCCGGCAGATTTGATTCTCATAGCGCATCCGTCTTCAAACCTGGCCTTTTCAGGTATTCGCAATGGAATGCATCGCCTAGATTGAATTTACTAACTCTTGAAAACGAAAATGGCCGAATGTAGAAGAATACTCTCTCCATTTTCCATATTTACAAATCTTCCGAAGAAAATATTTTCAAAGTGTAAACTTTAACCTTTAAGAAAAAATTTTTCTGTCTATTCAGCATTATACTTATCATCAAATAGTCGTCAAGTTTAATTAATTGCAGTAAGAGATTCGGTGAAAATCCAACTTATTTGGATCGTAAAGTGCTTCGGCCGTGCACCAAACGAATTGGTTCTAAGGGATGCGTTCTCGTTCGTTTCTACGCTTTTGGAAAAAAAACGAAAAAAAAAAACGCCGAAAAACGTTCCAGTGGACGGCCTACCTTAAAAGAATAACAACGTAGGTTCGACCGGAAAGGACTGTACGATAGTCAAAGTCAAAATGTGCACTGCAACTAGTCACTTTCGCCTCACCCGGCATATACCCTGATGTAATGTTCCCAATTTCTCTTTTTGTATAGCTTTTTATTATATCCTTTCAATAACCTTATCGTGGGTTAGTAGAAACTTACTATCCAGAGTTAACTAGCTACTAGAAACCGAACCAAAAACGTTGAAGGATACGAACAATTACAAAAATGATCTACTAACATTTTTGCACTATTTACTCGGATCTTTATAATCTAAATACACTTTTAAAAACCCCGCCTTTATCAACTGGAAAGAAAGGAACTACACTAGAAAACAAGGCTCGTCGCAGGCAGTACTCCACAAAATGTAATGCTTAGCCTCACCCTGCTTATTCCCTCACGTACAAAACTAGCACTTAGAAATGCACACGTTGCATTTAGTGTTCTCCGCATACAATTCCATTTTCCTAAACCTGTTTTAGCAACCTTTTTAATTTGCCATTCGTTATATTTTCTACAGTACATTTTATTTTGTTAATTGTTAAGACTTAAAAAAAATTGATGGTTTTTGCATTTTTTACGTCATAAGCGTTTAAGTACCCAGAAAATCGATACTTATTTACAAAGATAAAGACCACTTTTAAAAAGTGTTTGCCTCATTAGCCAAGTCTTAATGTATGTCGATGAATTTTAAGGTTGATGAATGGTAAGAGGCCGAATGGCATAAGGTACATTAAGTTTTAATCCAAAATAAAATATTTTAAGAATTTTTTATTCTAAAATAAAACCTAAATACAGGAAAGAAATCCTAAAAACGGTTTCACATCGTCAATATTTACAATTCCATTGGTAAGAAAGAATCCTGGAAAACAACGGAATAATTATCTATCATTAAGTAAACCAAAATCGACTTTTATACAGGAAGGATTGATATTTTATATATAATTTTCCAATAATATTAATAATCACGTGTCGCGTAATCGTATCCTTTTCTGTTAAGTCTTAGCTACCTCTCTTTCGTCACTTTTTTAGTCGTGTAAAGATCAACGACCTTTTGGGGTTTAGCACCCTAATAAGGATGGCGGGTATCGATAAAAGCATTTTACTGCCTGTTTTATGTAACAAATTCGGTGTGAACGGTCAAAAGCTATAACGGTTGACCCCATATCCCGATACACATCATCACAACAGACTTAAAAGTGTAATAAACGCCTAAGCACGTTTGAAAAGTCTCCTTTTACAAGATTTACTTTCTTTTAAATTTAGATAATTTTGCTACTTTGAGGTGTATGCTTTTAATGATTTCTTTTTCCAATATAATTTTGTTTTTATTATAATTCAGATTCATTTCCGGCAACATTCTCCCTTTACCTGAAAATCTAAATGGGTGTTACTCAAATTTTTACATTTTGTATGCTCTTGATATCTAATCAAAAATGCTCATGCCGGAAAGTTTAGTAGAATAAAACTCATTTTTAATTCCAATTGACAATTCTTCTAATATATTCATGATTCGGACACCTGATACAATTTTTCCGACAGTTTTCTAACCGGAGACGGAATGATTTCTTTGTGGCACTATAACATCATCTTCATCACTAAGAACAATTTGAAGCCGTTGGAGAAATGCGGATTTGTTTATAACTGTTCTTCGGAAGTATTTTCTTCTCCTAAAAAATGTCTAAATCTCACAATACACTCAGCTAACTCTGCGAAATTTGAACTTCAACAAATAACACTGGCTTTAATACTAAATAAATGCTAAAGATATAAAAATAAAAATACAATTATAAAATGTCGAGGGCTAGTAGGTTAGGTTTTAAGGGAAAACGTATTGTAAGAATTTATCTGTATCGTATAGCAACAGACATACTTAAAAAAGTGGAAAACTTAAAATTTATTTTAAACGCAAATAAAATTGAAAAACCATTTATGGGGCCAGTGGGGCCATAACCATATAAACCATAAGTCTCTTAAAAATATATAAATTATTTTCTCTACTCTTATATATTATTGTGAGGTTTGCTCACATTGTTTGAATCATCGTTAAAGTTTTTAAGGCTAATGTACTTTCAACGTTGACAAGTAACTTATTCTGACTTCAATAGAAGTTCAAAAACACGTGCAGGGATTTTTAACTCACGCAACTCTCACTTCTGGTCTCTTGACAATCCGGTCTACATGGCGTGAGGGAATTCCAGTTCCAGCATCAGTAAACTTGTGGTTAAGAGTTTGTGTGGAGCATATGACACAGCCCGTTTTCTTACCTAATCGGTTAAATTCAAAGGCTTTTTTTAAGACATTCATAATGATGTACATATATAAGAACTATAGCCGCAGACGGACAGGTGTCCTTTGCACAGTGGACGAGCTATAAGGAACTGGATCAATCAAAATTATCTACGAAGATGGGAGGCAGATATGGTGGACCTCTGCCCGAATCCCCGATTTGACGCCCGCTTGATGTTTCATGTGTGGGGGAGGCTTATTCAGAAGTGTACCGATTGAGGATAGAAACCACCTGATTGCAAGGATTCGGGCATCACGTGAAGAGATTGCCAACAATGAAGAGATTCGAAGGGCTGCATCAGCAATGCTGACCAGATGTGAACAGTGTTTGCAAGGAGGATTTCCAGCAGCTTTTATAAATTTAAAAAATCTAATGTTCACCTCTAAGGTACTTAACATTTTTTCGAACTATTGCTGCAATCTGAATAAGATACAATAATGAATTAGCCTTAGAAAAAAATTTAATGGTGATTATGAAAATCTAGTCAAACGTTTAAAAGGAACATGTGTAAAAGTAGAGAAAAATATTATTGAGAATTATTACAAAAAAAGTTGGTTTTCTGAAGGAAGGAAAAACACTTTAAAACGGCATATTTCGGGAATAGGTTAAAAAAATGTGTGGTGGCAGCATTTAACCACATTTTTGGTCTAGTTTCACAGTATTGTCATGTATCTGCAATATGCCTCTGCATTTTTCTGTCACTTCTCTATCTACTCCTTCTTCAACCACAAGTAAATGATCCATATTTATATTAAGAATGAGAACTGGTGAGAAAACTGGGTCTAAAAATAGAGAGGCAAATCCTGGGAAAACGCAGCGAACAAGACGATTGTGCGTTCGGAAGGGGCGTTTTAAGCAGTGAACTTCTTAGACCAACCAAACCGTTAGTACTGTGGGTGCGCTGCACAGAATTGGAATGATTATAACCAACAGTTTACCAAAAACTGTCTAATTGCAAGGAAATAGTTTTTCATCCACGGGTTTTGCACGTATTTCAGAGAAATGGGAACAACTACTTAAATTGAGGAATGCAGAATTCAACCATGTTTGGATTTCACTCTTATTCAAAACCCCTTTTTATTTTATGAATATTTTAAATATTTATTAAAAAATATTTATTTTTGAGTTGTACCTTTTATGCGATACTTTTATTCAATAATAGTCAGTCACGTGGATTAGTTTTTGTTTTTCAGATCCAATATATGGCGGTTATTGTTACTTTAAATAGAGCAAAGGGGTGCAATATGAAACATTTAGAATAGGTTGTAGATAAAAACATGGGACGTTCTAGGAATAGACAATATTCCATGGACGATAGACGTGAAACAAAATGACGCATCTATGGTTTAATTGTATTTAAAATTACATTGAATGTTCATTGAATTTGCCATCGAAATACTTTAACGAGTCATTTCATGATCCTATATTTACATTTTTTGTTTAAAGAACATTTCCTTGCTAAGCAAAAAACAGAAAGAAAATGTTGCATGAATAAGTGAAGAAGATTCGTTTTACCCTTACACTTATTTTAGTTATTTTTTAAACCAAAAACCAAAATTGCCCACTTTCATAGACAAGCTGAAAGGTTCTACCCTTAATATTTATATTTTTTAATTACTTTTGTGTCTCCAAAAATACAGAAAGAAAATTTTGGTTGAACTTAAAACAAACTATTGCGCACAATTGTAGACGAGTAAAAAGGTCCATCATCTTGTAATGTATTTCTTTTTTAAGAACTTGTTTTGTGGACAAAAACAGAGAAAGGAAAAGTTGCATCAACAATCTAAGAGGACTCATTTTAACCATTATTTAAATATAGTTTAGGTTAAAAAAAGTTACACACTTTTATAGACAAGCAAAAAGGTTCAACCCCCCCTCCTTCGCGTGTTTTTTCTTTTCTAAAAGAAACTTTTGTTTTGTGGACAAAAAGAAAGAAAAAAAAGGTTTCACGAACTAGTTAATAGGACTCGTTTTAATCATCATTTTCCCTTATTTTGGAATTTATTTTTAAAGCAAAAACAGAATCCCCCATCTTTTACATATCGTAATACAAGATTCAATCCTAAACTTACGTTGTGGAGGCAGAAAAATAGAAATTCACTTTTTGAAAAAACGTTATTTCATTTTGATCACTGGCACCATTGATCCTCTATATGAACAGATTAAAATTTAAACTTTGGTAAGTCTTCCTTGTGATGGCTGTAAAATATTACGATTCCATGATAACGATTGAAAAAAAAAGTTAGTTATTTGATATAGCTGCATAAATAAAAGCTGTTATAATTAATAAAATAATCATAAAAGTCTAAACTGCGCGTTGATAACCACGAGTGAATTAAAACGGGCTAAAACGGTGTCAAGTGATCAATTGGCAGTTGTGAATAAAGCATTGTTGTCAGTCATCCTGCGGCTAATCCAATAAATCCCCCTGTGTTTCCCGTCGGATCGAATTCACCATGACCTAAACCCGGGTATAATAAGCGGAGGGAGGCGGCACTGGCATGAATTAAAAGGCTCCAGCTATCATGCTTTACGGCCGGACATGAATTATTATCATTTAACAGGACCGGCCCTCGCTATGAATAACTTTACAACCGGAATTACAATAAACACCACTTCCATTCAAATCCTACCCGTGTTTACCTACGTATGGAACGGGCCTTAGCAAATTACGACCTCAATCATCACTAGGAATTAGCGGTAATCACAGCAATCGGCTAGAGGTAATTATTATTATTATTCGAAGTATAATTTGATGACCATCCTATTATAACCGTTGTCCTTTACGGCCATTAGCGCTCCCTCCTATTGAAACTATACTGTAGACGGTTTCACTGTCTTATAAATCTGATAAATCACGCTAAGCGTGTGAAATGTCCTAAAAGAGAAATTAGCAACATTTGCAGACCCTTTGTGTCCCGGTGGTATACAATGGCTGACCTTCCTAATAACGTAACAGTGAAGGTAGTTTGAGACAAAACTGTGTTTTAATTATATACCTTTTAACAACAACAACAGTACAAATGGCCTTCCATATTAAGGTAGCTCCAGACTTGCAGTACTCGCCGAATGTTTGTCAAGACTCTACACGCCCCTTGGCAATCGGCAAATATCGTATACACACAGGATTTGTATAACCTTACAGTTGTTGCGTAAACAGCGAATACGTATTTGACAATTGCCGTGAGAGTCTTTAAGATACAACCAATTGTGATGGACAACAGTGAAACTTATCTGCTGTTTTGCCACTGTTTTGTGCAGTGGCTAACAAACTAAACCATCGACACTTGCCCGCTTTCGGGACACTCTCCTTGACTTTTTTCCCAAGACAGATTCCAAATGATACCATTAGTGAATCATTCTTATTTTTTAATCAGTCAGACAGTACAGATGCCCATCCTACTTTCGATGCGTTTCGTTCGATTTTTATGTTCCCTAAGAGAAATGTTCCAAATTATCGGTTCTGTTTCGTAAACATCGAGTAACTCCAAAATTGGTGCGTCGGGCCGATCCTTCTTAATCAAAAAACTATACTATGTTGTTATACCTGACTGATTACACTATACTAGGCAGGAATCGATTTTTAATGACAAATAAATAAATAAATTAAATAAAACAGTTGACAGTTGGTTAATAGTATAATAGTACAGATAAAGTTGATTTGAGTGCGGTTACTTCAAGGATATTCGTGCACTTGGAATCGGATAAGAAAACCGACAAAAAGCCGAGCAAGACGGACACTGAATATTTATTTCGGTAAATAACCGAGCATCATTTGCGCCGGAACTTTGCTCGGCATTCGGCGAATCTCGCATTTAGAACAATCATCGTGAAATAATAATGACCTGCGGCTTACTAGCATTATGAAACGACCGGTTTACAAGTATTGGGTTGTCCAGAAAATAATGCAGGATTTTAAGTTTTCATTAAAAAAAATCTATATAA
>CM077105.1:1479078-1537876 GCA_039619505.1 Cimex hemipterus | reverse complement strand
AGAGAGAGAGAGAGAGAGAGAGAGAGAGAGAGAGAGAGAGAGAGAGAGAGATTTGCTATTTCAATGTAAGCACTTTTTAAACAAACGTTTTAGAAAATATAACAATTATGTAAACATTTATTTTTCAAATGACTTTTATTAGTTGAAATTAACAATTGGGAGTTAACTATTCCTGTAATTTATAAACAAACTCCAGTACTATATCACCCCAATTTATTTACATGTATTTCTATTAACCTAACGTTTGTTATTAATAGTGTGTATCAAAAATGTAAGCTATTATTACGATGCTTCTACAATTTATTTTAATAGAAATAAATCTAGTTTCCAAAATAAAATTTATTCAATATTTGACCGTATTTCTTGATGGAAAGAGCCTATTTAACTTTTATTCTATAATTTACTCGATGATATAAAAATACCTTCAACTAATCCTGACCTGGTATAAGGTGAATATAATAAACATGCGTAGAATTCGGCTTTCGTTAAATATTCAGTGTTTACATTCCAGGGGCGACCACACTTACGTTGTATGTATCCCTAAACTGTATGATGGCACGTGAGTGTGCTGACTTATATAAAGGGCACAAAATTGCCTCGGTTAACCCTCCGAAAAGGCTTTGCGAATTATTTTTATCTTTATGAAACTACTCGATCCCGAGCAATCCTATGAACTATGTCAGAGAGGTATTCCGGCATAGAGAGGCTTTTCGTATCTATTTAGATAAAAGGATTTTCCAAATGTGCTGGGATTACGAATTATCATATTAAAAGGAGAACAGGCTAAGTTTCATTGATAATGGTTTTCCTTAGGTGGTAAAATTAACTGTGCCTGCGGGATAGTCAATCTCTAATTTAGTCGTTACCAATAATTTATTCAGTCTTATTCTCGCAGGATTGGTGGGTTTTGGTCATCTTCAGTGTTGATTTATTAGCTAGTGGTGGTCTATTTTGTCATCAGGAGTGATAGGAGAGAGAAGAAAAATAGTGTGGTCAGAAACCAGATCCTGCACAGAAAATTACGAGGATCGGCAGACCTTATAAGAATCCATAAAGATCAAGTTCAAATATAATTCAAATTTTTTTGACCAATGTTTTGTAAATTCTTGTAAAATTGACTTTCCTATATATATTCGACAGACGGCTATTAGCCATTTTCGCTTGATGAAAAGGAAAATGTATATATTTTTTTGGAAATAATTTTTGTTGATAATCTTTTTTTTTTTATTATTATTTTATAATTCGCTATTAGTATCCAGTAATAGAACGATGTTTTAAATCATCACATTCGTTAGCCCAATACTAAGGGCGTATCTACTTTCTTGTAGATCAACTTTTTTATAGCAACCTAAAAATCGATTCGATATCGTGTATATCATTAAAAAAAAAGTTTCATCGCCGATCAATACAAGCGGTAATAACTCATAAAACAGAATCAAAGAATGAAATATGGATATAAAATTCACTAGACAGCTAATAATTTTTTCTTTTAACCATTTTAGTTTGCGTCGTCGAGCGTGCTTTGAGATAAAGCGACCCAAGGTCTGACTTTCTTTTTTCCGATAATGATTCCAGTTTAAACACGGCTGGATGTAAGATTTCTAACGGCTGATTCTCAGTTTTTAATCTTTCCTTCTAGTATTTATTTCTTGGCACTTTTACTTCTTGAAGGTCTGTCGTACGGTTCTTTGTTAAGTTTTAGAATGTAAGAGAATTCTGTAAAAAATATTCCTTTCTTATTTCATATACTGAAAACAACATTCAACTTATCACCTAATGTTCTTGAATTTCAATTTCCAATTGACAGAATAATATAGGAAGTTTACATCATCATTTTGTGTTCAAGCACTTTCGAATTATCCCATAAAATCCATTGTTCGGATAACTGTTGAGCCGAAAAGCCCGTGACATCAAACGCCTCTCAGCACTTTCTAAAAGCTGGGCATCTATCTAAGGGTCTGCCCGTCCTCGTTGATTAATGACCGGAAGCGTTTCGGCTAGATTCACCGTCAGTCGATTTCTGTTTGCCGTCCCAATTAGAATTTCTGCCTTAATTCTGTTTTACTATTCACCCCTATCTTTCTAACGCGTCAAATCGGTTAGGTTAAGGACCAAACTGTTTGCTAACTTGCCTCACCCCCGCCATCTCATTGTCCGGATGTTGCACAGAGGACGTAGAGGACGTGTAATGTAGTTTTTACTCAAAACTAAAGTCGATTGTTAGTAATGTGTGCAGATTAGTGACTGTTAACGGATAATTATTCAGATATCGTGAGATCCGGTTTGGTGTGATGTAGGTATCAGAAAAACATTTTCTTTATCATGACAACGTTTCGATCTTTTATTGAGATCATCTTCAGGGCCTGGGATTTACAAACATAGTTTACATTTAGAAAATACATATAGAATTTGAAAAATTTTCTAAATGTAAACTATGTTTGTAAATCCCAGGCCCTGAAGATGATCTCAATAAAAGATCGAAACGTTGGCACGATAAAAAAAATGTTTTTCTGATACCTACATCACACCAGACTGGATCTCACGATATCTGAATAATTGTCGATTGTTAGGTAAAAACGAATGAAAATATACTTAGCATAATTAAAGGGTATGTCAAGCTAAATTTGCAAAAATTAAACGTCTTGTTTCAACCCGATTATATCCTTGACAAGTTTGTGGTACTAAGTGATGAAATAATTTGCAATCAGGCATAATATTTAGTCTATTAATTTTTGAATAGAACTGGTATTGGCCAATGACTTTTTCTCGCATTTAGTGTATCAAAATTATTGCTAGTTTCATAGTTCAGTTCAGTTAACTCCATCTTTCTTTTAAGAAACAGTGACGGTCACTGAAACAATCTTTTTTCCCAGGAATTCTTGTTCACTAGGTTTTGTCTTCATAGACTGGTTGCTTAGTATTCTAAGATAATAGGGGTAGCTGTTTCTTTCTTTTCGTTGCATCACGTAATGGTGTCATCATTCAATATTCCCTTTTTGTGAGGGTGTTTTCTCTATCTCGCTAGTGCCCGGTATAATATCCCGTTCACTCCACTACATTTTACCCAGATTGGCCCTAGCAGTTCACCAGTCTTGGTGAGTGTTTTTTTAATGACTGGTTTTTAACTATGCCTCACACCTGTAGGGTTGTCTTTTTTTTTTCTTTCCTCTTTTTCTTTTTGGCGTACCCAATCTAGCATCGTCGTCCTGTAGCCTGTGTGTCTTCTTGTTCATTTCCCAGAATTCCTTTCTGTTCTGATACGTACGATAATGTCGGATGCCTTCACCGAATGTTTTGGATATGACCTTATTTCCAGGACCCGAACCCTTCTGTGGCATATGAACCCAAACTATCAATGAATATCTCAGACAGAAGGACAAAAAGAAAATAAGGGAACATTGGAATTCGCTTATTGGACACAGACAATCCAAGAATCTTCTAACCAATTTCGGAAAGAAAGAAATTACAGAATGTGTCAAAGGAGGCAGGAATAGATTGCGAATTCTAACAGGGCACTGTAGATTAAATGGACATCTAAAGAAAATTGGAATAATCCAAGATGGCACGTGCAGATTCTGCAAAGAAGCAGAAGAGATACCAACACATCTACTAACAAACTGCGGAGCAACATTAGCCCACAGGAGGAGGTGCTTTGGGATGTGCAATGTGACCATAGAAGAGCTTCAACCAATAAAACCGGGCCTACTAATCAAGTTTCTTGATAAAATAGGACTCACCGATGTGCTCTAGGCAGAGAACGGGGGATACAATAGCTCTTAAAGGGCGCAGTATACAACACCCTGAAATATCATAATGCCCATCATCATGGCCTTATTTCGTGCAAATGGTTTTGGGTGTCTGATCTTACATCTTACGAGGTCTTATCATCTTTTGTCATTGTAACCTTCTTTATAAATAGGATTAAATAGTACGTATTTCAGCTTAAAAGTCGAGGTTTCCTAAATAGTTTAAGTACTCATATCTTCACTTCCAAAGAATACACCTGAAATTGTTCCTTTACGCGTTTTAGAGCCATGTGTTTACCGTATAATTTGATTATCTGCTAATTTTTTCTTCTCATTTGGAGTCTGTATCATTTTAGAATGTTTCATATAATTCTCATTTGGGGGTCTCTTGTTTTCTTATTGTTGTATGACTGAAATGTCTACTTTATTTGTTTTGGGAGTTTGTTTGGGCATTTCTTAGATTCGTCTATAATTCGTAAGTTTGGTAATGATTAAAAACTCTTATGGAGTTTTCATCGCCTCTATGGTGATTTACTAAACTATAATTTTTAGGTAGCATTGTTGTTAAACTGCCTGTAGTATAAGTCATAAAGTCACCATCAGTCCGTGCTAGTGGATACAAATATTGAAGATGTGTAATCTCTCCTGTTTATACCCTGACATACCGTCATCGAACTATGATTGATTGCAACCAATGAAACTTTATTTTTATAATACGTAAATGAATGAGGATGCAAATAGAGAATCGTCAAAACAGAAGGTGTTGTATTGTTAAAAATGGGTAGAACTAATGAAAATTAATTTTCATGTGTTACAATTAAATAAAGTGATTATAATGTAATGTCATTATTTACTTTCGTTACAAGTAAGAGAATAATGTAGACTTTATTCCAAACATGAAGTTGCAATTTAACTGTGTGAAATGTTGGAGGTTGATGTATTGTAAAGATAGGAAACAGTTGATTGAATTAAGACAAATATGGCGCTTTTATTCGGCCACTTTCAATACTGGTTAGTACTGCATTTTGGACAAAATTGACATTAGCATCGAGAGATATCGTGATACACGGATATTACGGGCTGTGATTATACAAAGAGCTTTACTAGAGGCGGAACGAGGACGAATTCAACAAGTTGCCGCTTGTTTTTGTTTTACAGTTGGCAAATATATTTCGAAGACGCTTCAGATAACGGAAAACCAATTATTTATGATACGTGACAATTTTGCGAATTGTACGGTAATTAGCAGACGACGTATGAACGTTAACAACAAAACCTTTTTGAGTCAATTTGTTTATCTTTGTGTTAATTGCCAAATCGAAAGATTCACAATTTATTAAAAGAAGCAATTAAAGTCATACAACTTTAAATTGATAATTATTAGGCATACATTAATTTTTAATTGAATAGCGGTTCATTAAAAAGTAATTAAATAATTAGGTCAAATCTAGTAGAACACTCTGAACTAACGTTGGTAAAGCCAGTAATACATCATATAATAGTATGAGCCGCAAGTTAAGTAATATAGGGATTATGGCTAATTACATCATAATTGTCTTTCCATTTGATATGATTTATACAGCTGTAGGTGGCAATGACTGTTGTAGCATTCATCGAATGTTGACAGTTTGAGTAATATTACAAGGTGTAATTTATGTTTCCTGAATCCACAGTTAATGGATTAAGTAATAGGGAAATTTTCCAGTTTGTCTACCTTATCTTCGCAATTCGTATTCACACCTTGTAAGCTGGAAATTCTCGCTCAACCAGACTACGAAAATTCGTTTAGGAGCGAATTAAAACGGACCGCATTATAAACACGGTTAACCCTTAAGCCTAGAGTGAGAGAGAGAGGGAGAGAGTTTCTTATCTCTGCGCTTATCTTTGAATGGTCTATTAAGTCGGACCGTCTCCGAGAGAGGGATGTAAAAGAAAAAAGGGTTCAGAATAAAACAATTCACGAGTTTTGAACCAAATCTGAAGGGATTCAACGTTGGAAAGATGATTAATCTGGAGGACGACCTTGCAAAACTCGACATCTACAATCAATACCATTACGTTTCTGACGGTTTCACCCAGTTAGACTAAATACACCTCTCATTAAGAACTTTGTAAAAACACTTAATTATAACTTTGACTTATTGAAACAACTGTTGCCATCAATATTATTGTTATTGCTAATTCACCTCTCCTTACTTATGTGTGTAAACCTGAGATATCTACTCATAGAGTTTAGTACAACCAAATTATACAAAATACCTATTATAAAAAGGCCAATTGTTTAAAATCTCTAATTTTTCACTTTCTAGCGAGTTGCACAATATTAGAGGAGTTTACCTAGCTTTTTTATGTCATTTTGTTTTATGTAAAGATCCCCTAATTAAATATCTGGATAGCGAACTTGATTCGTACAGATTAATTGAATCCGGTCGCCATGCATGGAGGTATAAAATTTGAATTTGTCCATTAATTTAATTACCAATACTGATACGGCACAATACATATCTGGTTTGCTCTTCACACTCAGTGTTACCTTTTTATGTTTCTGTTTTATTTTATTTACTTACTACTGTGTACTTCGCACTGCTTTGTTTAAGTAACTACCAGCTTTTTAATTTTTTTTTAAATATAGTTTTTCAATTCCCATACTGCTTTTATGAAAACAGCAACAAACTCCGGCAAACAGTTTTAATCCATGCTAATATATACTTACAAATTTATTTTTTGTAATAGCTCTTTTTCTTTTGTTACAATTAAAAGTCCATCTATCTATATACAATTTTAAAATAAATCTTCGCCCAGAGGAAACAACTTAGTCAACAACGTGCCGGAAAGTAATACAGAAAAAGGACTTAATCAAACCATCCAGTTTGAAGCCCGGTTTAATTTTCACTCTTTCATCATATATCTTAAATATGTCAAAATATATTGATTTTTTGGAACAGGAAATGCGGCAACAAATAGCCAGATATCAAGCCCAAGCCGCCACAAGGGAGCATTCTTGGTCCATCCTGTATACACTACATGAATATCCTACACATCCCAACATCATCATTACCACCCCGGCAAATAACACCGCAATTATGTCATCTAACCTGACTACTATCCAAGGAACATCCAGCATCCACGAACTTAATGCGTTTATTAAAGATAAAAAAATCAACGCTGAATGAAGAGTGAAAGTTTGCCCCCTACCTTACAAAAACAATAAGGACTTCGAATCATGTCAAGAAACTTAAAGACTGACGTACAACTTCCACAAAAGCTTCGACAAGTACAGATACGAAAATCTGTTTTGACTGTCGAATCGCATCAACATACGTCATAGAATATTTTAAGGAAAACATGAAATTTATCTATGTTTTAATGGGATTCCGAAAAAGAATAGAATTTCTAAACTGAAAATGCCTGGACGTTTCATCCTCAAGGGAAAAATAAAAATAAGAAAACCTAGCAAAACGAGAACTTTAAAAATAAAAGGGAGAGAAAAGTAAAGATATTTATATTAGAATAATTATGACAATAATGGATGATAAATACAACTCACTAATGATTAACATGTTAGTAGAGAATTAGATATACGTTTATATTTAATTAATATCAAAAAGCAGTCCCGATCAGTGTGAGGCTACAATGTCTAAAATAAAAGATTACATGGTGGTATTATGTATAAAAATATTGTTAAGACGTAAAATAATAGCGAGATAGAAATTCGCTTAGTGGTCGATTATCCTCGAATAATTTTGTAAAATACAATTTCCCTACGAAGAAAAAGGGATAAAACAGAATAAATACATTTAGGATAAACGACCATTCAAAGGTTTTGAGGGAAAATACCGTCCTCGGTGAGGAAGGAAGCTGACTAAAAACAATGTAAATATTATAAGGTGCAATAAATCCCACAGGTTGGCTCTCTCCGGGCGGAAAGAGGAATACATTCAGAGTAACTTCTTTGGGAGAATGACTTTTTTATAAGGGAGAGGGGGGTGAAAGGGTGAATGGGATAAGAGGGTTGTCGGTTGTAGAGGGATTTGGCAACTGGAAAAGAAGAGAGTGGGAAAAGGGCCGCCGCGGTAACAAAGTGGAGCTCCCAGGCGACCAGGTTTTATAACACTGAGAAGTGTCTCTACAACCTTAACTCTTCCCTGCCTTTACTATAAGCTTGAACGTACGAAATACCACTTTAAGAGTTTGACTTAATAAGTCGATTAAGTACTCGAGTGATTACATTAATAAAATTGACTAACAAAACAAAACATTCTCTCTAATAATGCATATCGTACCATAAGAGAATGAGGGAGTATTTGGACGCTAATATCTTGAATTTCAACGATAATAAGTTGTTATCATTTATTCTTTACTTAAATATAGAAAGTCAATCTTTAAATAACTTGACCAATTGTTTCGTCTGTAGATCGGTCTCACTCCCAGCTAAGATGGCGATAAGCCGAAAGCCGACGCTGGCTACAGCAACTAAGATAAACAGGCCAAAAGTGACAAAATTCGATAAAAACAAGTATCTATTTTAATGGTAATACAACCAAGAAAAGGTTTTCTTGATTAATTTATTTTTTATAGAACAACATTTAATTCCAATCAATAGATTCGTAAACATGTACTAATTTATGAACTCGGCATAGAGGTCAAATGTAAAATCCCATTGAAAAAACATTATATTTTTATTCATATAGGCGGCATTAAATGTCCACAAGATATTTCGCGAAGGGAACGGAAAATATAAACGATAAATACCGACATTTCATACGTTATGACCCAATAAATATCTCCTCTCTCGGTGATTTAATACACTTCACAGTGGATTTACAACTTTATTTCACCAATTCCGACTATATCGAATCCCTGTTTTTAGCCCTATGTCACCACATTATCATCAGTACAATACTATAAAATTCACTTTTGGATTAAAATGTGTGGTGATTAGTGACCGTTAATCCATAATTATTGAGAAATCGTGAGATGGGGTTTGGTGTGACTCGATACAATTGTGAAAGCTCAAGTACGTCCTACTAACTAGTACCTTAACGTACTATCATTACATTCTATCTCTTCTATTCTAGGAATCCTAAAACGCAACGTCCTCAATATCTTATGCCCCCCCCCCCTAAACTTAACACTAGCGTAATCCTTACCGCAAATCTCGCCACAGCTTCCTGAAATGTTGTAATCACTTTTGTGAACCATATACTATACCTTAGATTTTACCTAGACAAATGACAAAAAATCGACTGTTCGACCACAATCTAAACTTTCATCTCCAACAACAATTAAATCTAAACTCTTCTTACTTTAACACTAACTGACTTCAACTCGTAACTGTCAAACTCGGAAATGCTAAGTGTGCCAACGTTAATGAAATATAATACTTTCAATCAAAAATCCTCAGGACAATAGTCAAACTTCGCTGGCTGCTCTTTTCTGTATACCTATACCATACATATCCCCATCCAGCTGTAAAAAAGTTCCATTCCAAACCATCCCATCAACCCTCTGTCATAAATCATTCATCCATCACAAAAATTTACCCCAGTTTTGTTATAAGATACATATATGCATGCGTCGTAAATATCTTTTATGACATAAAATAAATACAAACAATGGCAACTCGACACACCTTAAAATTTAGAATTACACAAAATAGGAAATTGTTTTAAAATTTAAATAATAGAAAAAATACGGAAGCTTTTGGTTCACAAAATCATTGCTCTGTGAATCTATATAATTGTACAAATATATAAAAAATGTATTATTAAATTGTAAATACTCACGATTAGAGCTACTTGATGTAATTAAGAAGATTCTGACTTACCTGCAATGAAAAAATCATTTATTAGAACAACTGACAAAATTGCTGTTTTAACAATTATTAAAACTAATGATATAACCAAACCAACTCAATCAATGAGATATCTAGAAAAATGTACTTTTTTAATATTTATTTTATATGATTCTTAGAGGGATTAAGATGATAGATTTTAAAAATATTTGGCTCAAACGAAAAAAATAACATTATGTGGTGTGCAACCTATGGTAAAACCATTATGAATATTACAAACTTTTCTATCGTTTATTGTTATTTTAGGCCGAATATAAAATATAATAGTGCTATTTCAATCTAATGGGTGATACAAGTAATAAAATATTGTTCTTGAAAGTCTCGCATCCTATAGAAACATCAAATCCATCCATAATTCACTCCGCACGTTCACATCGATAATCTAGCTCTTCCTACGCGTAGGTAAATAATATATCACTCATTTTTTTCTCACGATCATGAATACCGTTCATTATGCTTTTTTAAATTTACAACTGCCTTTGGAGGTTAAAAAATTAGTTTTTCGACTATAAACAAAGGAAATTCACTTTGATTAATATCACTGTAGATTATGATAACAATTGTTCAGGTCAATTAATCATTGTCTCGACGAGTTTAGTTATCCACTTTCTAAACGCTTTTGTCCCTACTAAGAAGCCAGCCAACTTATGATGTATGTACCTATAATTAATGAGTAACTTATACTAAGTCATTAAAGTTAAAACATTGTCTCATAGACAACTTCCCAAAGCACATTACATCGAAACCACATTTATAAAGATAATAATTACAAAGGGCGTCTCAACTAAACTTTACACGTACAAGAACAGTTTTTAGTCCGAACACAAAGAAATTAATTCGGTTTACGCATAATACATGCAATGATGGTACATATTCTTCTAGTAGATAATAAATATCAAATATAAGGTAACGTTGCATTGCAAGCACGGCTATTTTTTTGAGGAAACGGGGCTGTTTTATCGTATTTATCTTCTGTTTCTTTGCGAATGTCTGAAGAGTGAATGTTATTTACTAGCGCGAATTTTATAGTATGGGAAAGCCGATGGCGTAAATCTTTCAACCCTCAATTAATCATATAGATGGGGATGGAGGAATATCGAGTACTTCACCACCCCAAATGAGTAAATTGCATGCGAGTATGAAAGAATATTTAAAAGTGAGCGATAGCGTGAGTGGATTTAGATCTAGAAATGTATAGCGCTTCAACTGAAATGACAGCTGTTGAAAGTCCTTGGAACTCAAACTCGGTGACTGCACATATCAGACCGAGACCCGAGAAGAGAGAAAGAATTTTTTTTTTTTTGTAAACGGTTAATGTGACCTAGGGATTAATCCACCACTTAATTAATTGGGGTGTGTCCAGCGTATAGAAAAATGTTGCTCGATAGTCCCGATTAATTGGTCACCAACAAGTTATGTTTAATGCGAAACAATCTATATTAAATCCGGTCTTTTCAAAATAACCAGATTGTTCATATTACAAAAATAACAATCGTCTTATTTACAATTAAGAACACAGTGGTAACAAACAAGTTACAGTTACAAGTTACATATCTTTAAGGTTACTATTATTAATTAGTTAGTCGAGGACTGCTTTGGAAAGTGTTTTAAATTTGCCGATGTGCTTGGAAATGACTCTTATATATTCAATGTGTGATGAATGGAAGAATCATGTAAACTAGTAATTCTTCTCGTCATAAAACAGTCAAAATTGGTCTGAAGCCTCGAGAAATACCATGTCAAATGTGTAGAGATTAGTGGCCGTTAATCGTTAATTATCCAGATATCGTGAGATGCGGTCTCGTGTGATGTACGTTTGAGAAAAACATTTTCTTTATTGGGCCAACGTTTCCAACTTTATAGAGATCATCTTCAGGGCCTGGGATTTACAAACATTGTTTACATTTAACAAATATATTTAAGACGTGGAAAAGTGGCTCTCTCAACACGGCACGCAAGAATGGCACACGTACACAGAAGGCAAACACTTTGAGTGAATAGAAATACTTTGATTGAAAATGAAATATATTTTGCATTGTATAAATTCACTTTTCTACATCCTACATGTATTTGATAAATGTAAACAATGTTTGTAAATCCCAGGCCCTGAAGATGATCTCAGATCGAAACGTAGGCACGATAAAGAAAATGTTTTTCTGAAAACTACATCACACCAGACCGCACCTCACGATATCTGAATAACGATGTCAATTTTTTAACCTTTCTCAGGCCGAGTCCTCTACTAATAATCAAATAACCACCTTTTCCATGGGGACTCCTTCGCCAATAATCAACTAAATCCTTTTAAACTAAAAGAAAAAAATGATGATAAAAATAACGATTACAGTCTACTTGTCTTATTCAAATACTTTTCAACCTGCCATAATGGAGAGGAGCAAATTTTTTTTAAAGCTTCTGAAGGAAGGCAAAATAATTTATTCACCGAGAGAAGGGGGAGAATTTGCATCCAATGCGGTCGTAAAAATGCAAAACGGTCCCAACAAGCCGCGAGCGATAAAACAATTATAAGAAACGATGAGAGGTGTTTAACTGAATATAAATCCGTATCGTCCTACCCGAATTGAACACAAGGATTTGCATACTGGGTCCCAATAGCAAGGGTGCTTTTCTAGGAACGATTTCGAATCTCCGAGTTTTATGAAAGGGACTTGCCTACATTATAGCATGAACCCGTGCAATTCAGCAAGATTAATTATCTTCTATTCAACCGGCAACGTCGAGTCCTGTATTGCATTTAATGGCGGCAAACAACAATATCCAAGGAGGAAAGCAGCACGATTAATTGACACAAAAGTCAAATTGTGATCAACACGTCTAACTCTTGAATTTGACATTTCATGATTAATTACTAAAAATTCAATATAAAAATCATCATCATCATCATGAGTAGGCTGAGATGGAGAGTTTGTCCGAGAGAATCGAAGTCACGATAGCTCAAGAGGAAGAGCCTACTTAGCCGAAAGTCTTGGGTCACCCACTCGTAACACTGACTTTTTTATCTCAACCAAGGCCTTATATAAAAAGAATAATTAACTTTTTGACGAGGGTTCGCAACAGCAGGGGTAAACCCTCAGGGTGCCGGTGTTTTTGAAAAAAGCCCATTTGTAAGTATGTTGTATCCAGTTGGCCTGCATTCGAACCTGGGACCTTTACCTTAGGGTGATGAGAGCCGTGTCAACGCCTAAACCGGTGCGGCCACCGAAGCCCCTCAAGAATAATTAATTTAAAAAAGTAACTTGATCAATTGACTACTAGACCATAAATGAATAAAAATCAAATTTACTACTACCTTAGATTGAAAACGCAAACACATCGAAACCTTCGAATAAGAAAACTGATAAGAGGAATGTCCAGTATGCTAAAAAGCCACAAGATAGCGAATTGAAGAGATTTCCAGGAATGTTAAGAGTAATGTGGACTTTTAGGAATAAAATTTGTATTTAACAAATGCTCATATTGTCTGATCTAAATGTACTCGATCGCATTTTATTCTGAAAATGATCCCGCAATCAATGCAAACAAGCTGCCGAATCGTATTGTAAATAAATGACTGTAGGTCGGATCAACATTAACTTCTGTATTTATGTAGATTCAATGCCATTTAAATTACTTCATTTTGCTATATGTAAGTGTATGTTAAATTGGTATGTAGTAATTGCTATGTAGTTAGTTGTGTTACTAAATTTCCCATATCGTCATGACTAAATACATAAGATGTCCTCTTTAGACTACAGTGATTCCTAACTTTATAAACTACTTTATCATATTATTAACGAGGTACGTTGAGAGCTTTTGATACTGTCAACGAATACGTATTCTGGTAGATATTTAGCTAAACTTGCACGAGAACATTAACAATTATTTTATAGCAGATTTGTAAATAGTGTTTTATTGATATATGGAAAAAGTACAAGAATTAGACAAATTTTCATATTAAAATTATAAATATAGTGATAGTGATCAAAATGGAATCCGAATAGATGTTTATATTCTCCATTTCACAAATATTGCTTTGTTTGTGGTCAGCACACAAGGAATTTAGGGCGACTTTTACCTTAGTATTATTAGTTCTGTCTAACTTTAAAATAGTTTATATTTTACACTTATTATACTTCCTTCGAATACATGTTTTATCAATTACATGAAATGTTTTGTTCTCTCAGCTGAATAAATTGCGGCTTTGATATTATGTGTTTCCGATTTTATCAATTAAGCCCTAGTGATAATAACGGGCTATTTGGAAAAAGAAGAAGGAAGGATTGGACGGAAATGAAAAAACCCTTATCTCTGTTTGTGAGATTGTGGTGAGATTAGGAGTCTTCGAACAAGATTGTGAACAGAGGGCTGAGGGTTCCCTCAAGTAATGGAAACTTTTATAGCGCGCCACTGTCCCTGAATATAAAACGCCGCCCACGCTTTATTTTTGTTTCAAAACACGAATTGCGTTTGGTTTTTCATTAATTTTCATCCCCTTAGCATATCGTTGAGGCGGAAAAGGGATTTCTTCCTCACAAACCGTTTACACGTCGGACCCAGCGAAGATACAATTTTACTACTTTCACACGGTTTGTAATTGGGCTTGCTATTTATTATCTTTCCCTTGATTTCAAACAACACTGTAGAATCTTCGTGAGATCCCAGTTTTCATTATAAGTATACTAAACTCAGAAATAAATTGTGATATTTGGAGACAGAAGTGAATTATGTCAGATTTCTGTTAAAGCTAACGTCATCACTTCAGACCTAAGCCATCAACTTTCCTTACCAACCAATCTTCACAATGAGTTAGAAATAGAAGAAATCAGAAACAAAATTCGAAATTGTTTTGTATAATATTTTATATACTCAAGAAAATCAATAAAATAAAAAAATATTATCTCTAAATATTCAATATATACCTAACAGACCCTGTCAAATGTTTCACTGTTTTCCGTGACTCGTGAAATATTTATAAGATGAAATTATTCAAATTTTTAACTTGTTAAGTTGTTTCAAAAGAATTAATTTATAAGACAAATATATAAAAAAATATTTTTTCTTAAAAAATTTTTGAAATTTTCTTGTATATGTAAATAACCACTATAATAGATCCACGAATGGTGGGATTCGAACTCACGACCGAGGGATCTCTGGAGCCGAGAGATCCGATTCGGCTATCGCCTTCATGTTTAGCGTTTAAAAATGAAAATAATTTTTTTTACGAATATTTAAGTAAGAATTTTTAACCTGCATATTTTGTATGGGACGGTACAAATTAAATAGTAATGAACATTAAAGTAATGAGATATGTTGGACTGTACACTTTCTAAAAAGCTTTAGTTTTTTTGGTGGCTGATGATGTAGGAAAATGCAAAGAATTCATGGCTTCAACAAATCTCAAAAATCATATTAAATTGACCATTGTTTATTAATCAATAACGAGTTTATAGGCAACACATAAATACAAATGTTTTACATAATGGACAACAAGAATTCACTAATAAATGCTGCCTTATAACAACTCCTAAATTTAAACATTCATTGCAGATAAGTTACTTACGATTTGTTAACCCAATTATACAAGTTTTTTGGCCCAGAGGAAAATTTTAAGAAAGGAGTTTTATCAAGAGAGAGCTATTTGCCTGCCTGATCCTATTTATATACCTGATATATCGCTTGATATATGTACTTGAAACCCGTAAGTGTCTTTCCCAATCAATGATACCAATTTTTGAAAGGCAGCTCTACTTTTTAGTTGATCTTTCTATGTAAGGTGTTCGTTGAAATGAAAAAGTTAATGTCATGAAAGCTTATAGCGGTTATAGAAGGTTAGATGAGCGGCGTATTGGGCTGAAGGTAGTGGGTTCGAGTCCCGTTCGTGTCACTACCTTTTTCATTTCAGCCAAAACCTTTCATAAAAAGATCAACTAATTGGAAGATGTAATTTGATCAAAAGACTACTAAATATAATGGATCTACGTTTTAGCTCCCTCAGTTTCAATAATAAGAGTCCAACTTCCAAATAGAAATCCAAAGGGGGATGCACAAATTAAACTAAGAAGCATCCTGGCCTCAATCTGCTTAAACCTATATTAAGGCTATATTCTACCGATACTGTCAAAATATATTTAATCATTTTGTACATATTTTCTAGAATTTGCCAATTTGTAAATTTTTATCAGTTGAGTCATTCACCCTTATTCAAATAATTTCGAATTAATCAATGTATAAACGTAAATTGGCCATGGACAGTTCAATCATAACCCCTGAATAGAAGACAATGGGTTGAGAAAAAATAAGTTTTAATGGAAATGTATCCCATAACATGCAACAGGCATGCAACCGATGCGTAAAAGGATCACCTCAGAAATTAACGGCGGAGCTGTTCTCTTATGATGTGAAAGTTTTGATTGATAGTAGGTTTGCTGACTGGCCACTAAAACAGGCATATGTATAAATTCGAAGAGAAGGAAAAGAAAACAAAGAAAAACGTTGGTGCGAAGGTTTATGAAGGCTGAGAGCTCCATTCCTCAGAAAAGCCATGGCCTGTATGATAGATACACACAGCCACTAACAAAGTTTCGGGATCAAGGAAAAACGATGGAAATTGCATAATGACCAAAATTGTTCGCGGTGTGCAAGGTTGTAGAAAAGCCAACTGCAAATAACCTGACCTAAACTAACATAAGCATAGACTAATACCAATTTATATTCTGTTTTTAGAATGATTATAAATTGCAATGTAAAATTAATGGCATTTTTGTCTGGATTGCCCTTGTTTGAATTTGATGTTTAATTTACCATGAGAATCGTAAGTAACAATTTCTTATTTGGAGATCGTGAGGTTCCCCCTTCAGGGTCTGGGATGAAGATGATGTCAGTAAAGTTTGGAACGTTGGCATGATAAAGAAAATGTTTTTCTAAAACATACGTCACAGCCGACCGCACTTCACGATCTCCAAATAATCAATGGCTAACGGTCACTGATCACCACATATAATCATTTCTTACGAAAGAATTGATAATGGAAATATCATTTGGTTTGAAGAAAATAAAAATAATAGAAAATGGTTCAATTGAATTCAATTTTGGCTTTAATACGCGTTGATTTACTGTACAAATCGAATTAGCGCGTTTGTTTAAGTGAAAAGCGTGTGGATTGACTTCAGGCTAGCTTTTTGATCACGTCTGATCACGAACCTCCACCGTTCGGTCACAGATGTGATCGGAATTAAACCCGGTGGAATTGTAAAAACTTCCTTCCAAAATAGAACTGGATTGTCGTAGACTGCTAACCGGTCATTACAGGGCTATTAGGTGAATTGGTGGGGGTTTGTTGGGCTGGGGTTGCAATCAGTAGGATTAGCCGGTGACGACGTGTGCATCGATTTCACCGTAGCGCCCTTCCTCCGAACAATTTTTTTCCGCATGCCGTTAACAAGAACGGCCAGTAAAATAAACGCTCGACATACATAAATTATGTAAATTAAAGGGAAATATAAATTAAAAAGGGATTACACATTAATACTCTTGTTCGATCGTTATCGTCAAGGGTCTTTAGGGGTTTATATTCAAGCTTAAATGCCATAAACTCACTTCAGGGTCGAAAAGCGCCTAGCCCACTTCTTGCCCTAAGGACAACGCATCGTAAATATTTAAATAACCTTATTTGCACATTCTATCCCTAACGGTTGTGCAATATTAGAAGGGCATTACTGTGAATATTACAATGTTCATTTTACATAACATTTAAACGTAATTAAATCTTACTGTGTTTGTTCTAATGCATGTTTGGGGGGTGTAGGTAAGGCTAAAAGCACCACCTACGCCTTCTGAAATTTTGGCCAACAAAAAATACCACACAAAATTAATTAGCTAATCAAGCACGATCGTGCCGAACAATCAAATAATGTGCAATATTGAAAAAAATTGTTTCGTTGAACTGACAACGAGCTGACAGACCAAGGCATTGTGATGTGCGGAAAGGGAATAAATTTCGGAAGAAAGAGAGTATGAAGTTCTTGGAGAAGGGTGAAGTTTGATAATTAAAAACAGGGTTAACGATTTTTATTAGGATTTTAAAATGGAATCTTTTAATGCGTTGGTCGTTGGAATTGTTCGTTTACACCTAAAGTTCTACACCATAGGTCCACACGCGTGAGAATCGTGGTGTATATGTAGAAAGCAAAAATAAGTCCATGCAGATATTGCTAAGAAGAGAAAATAGAGTAACGAAGTCCCATAAGACAGGAGTTAAGATTCCTGCGATAGAAAAAACACAAGGCTTCAACGATACCCATAAAAACCGCTAACAAAGGTTTAGAATTAAAAAAAAAATTAAGGTAATGATGAAGCTGTTTTTAGAGCCATTATAAATTGCACTGGAAATTGTAATTAAATGGAACAACAAAAGTCAAACGTGTAATCAAACATTCTAGTGAAGTGGAAGTTATTAACGTCTGCTTAGTTCGTTCCTATTTTGTCGTGTATTAGCATACATTCCAAGTGCATCTCTTTTTTTTCTTCGTAGCGTACTTTTCCACATAGAATGTCGAAAATACACATAACTATATTTATGGTCAATGCACGCCTACCTTACTTGTCACGCGCCATAAATGTAACCATAAGCTACGTATGACTATGGCATGCCATAATAAAACTTAGACCCTCATGGCTTAAAAATGTTGCGAATGAAATAGTCACTGAACAATACCTAATACAGAAATACAGGAAAAAATTCTCCTTTTTATATGGTAAATATAAAACTTCAAAACGCCTTAATGACGTTCAAAGATTGCTGAGAAAAATATAAAAATGTATCATAAATATTTTCCTTTTGGTTTCCATGAAGGAAGGCAAAATGGCCTCAAAAGCCTTAATTTTCGTGATTCCGGCCTGTCAAAACTTATGTTTACCTGGGGGCTTTTTGGCTGCGTCTATGAAATTCCGTATTGCCTGCAATCATTTTATTTCAAAAGCAAATTTAGCATCTGCGAAAGTTAAACGAGTTCTTAGTGCCTCCAAACCCGTTTCCTGGGCACCAAGTTAAGGATATTTGAAGCGCTGAGAAAATTTGTGCATTGCCTTATTTAGGAAATTTGGATATAATCCTCATAAAATTTGTTAAAATTTACTTTTCTGACCGTACTGTGCTCCGTACTTCATCGTAAGACTAGAGTCGAGCTTAAGGAGCATGAAATTGTCTATATTAAAATGAGACGTACAGTTTTTGGGTACAGATCGAAGGTATGCCCGATTACAGAATAGAGAGGAATGTCTACAAAGATTGATCGCTGTAGGTCGTTATCATTCCTCCCCTACAACTAAGCATTATTCCTTAATCATATATGTCTGAGAGTTCGAACGCTTAAAAGTGGGCATTCAAGTCATCTGTGTCAAAGTATCGTAACCACCTTGATTGATGCGACATCCATCTAGCGCTAAATTCCAATTACAATACTCAATTCAGGACGTGGTACAGTCTGAAATTAGGGGAGCCTTATTTGCGTTTCAGATAGGGTCGAAGGTCATTGGTCAGTTTAGGGTGGCAGAAATCAACAAGATATATACTACAAAATACCCTGGGCTGGCTATTGAATTGGGAATTCCCTCGTCTCTTAGACACTATTTTAATTTGCCCAACATATAAAATAATCAAGCGCAAAACTACCTCCCGCTAAATAGTCCTTTGTTTAAAATATTGTTCCTTCAAAATAAAGCTGAAGTCGATAATTATTTATGCATTTACCTAGTTAACAAAAACGAAATTTTATTATTTAGGAGAAGAAGTCTATGTCCATGCGGCCATAAAGCCAGTCCTATCAGATTTGTATCCACTTTGTATTTAATTAACTATTTTTTATGTATTTTTAATGTGGTTTTTATTTGGTATTTTTTCATTTTTGTTATCAAGGTTAATTATTTTAATTAACTCACTCCCAATGTAAAGGACATGCAGAGTCAATAGATAAATATTTTACTCTTTGCAAAGAAAATAATAATAATCAAGGATGACAAAAAATATTTATGTGAATAAAATTTGTAGCTAGATTGCGATCAATTCCTGTAGGAAGATATATGTAAAAAAAACCTTGAACAAGCTGGACTACATGATCGGGTGAAGTCATCCGATCTACAATCTCAGCCGCAGTTCAAGCTTTTATTTGCCCTATTTCAAATTATCGATTAGAATTGATCGATTTGATGATTCGGACATATCATGAACACTTATAGCGCTATATGAGATTAAACGTGAAAACGAAAAGCGGACATTTTCTTAAAGGTGCTGAACCGCATAATTTCCGTTTCGGAGATTCAGGAAGAACGAGAGTAGGGCAAACACTGCAAAGATCCTTCTTGACATAAATTTGAACGTTAACGAGAACATGTGCCACAAGTTTCGAACAACTCGCCTTTACAAACATGTTTATATATCACTTTGAACGAAATAAGATTCCTTTCTTCCGAATATTTTCCCGGGATTTAAGATCAAAGTAATCTCTTAAGTAATCTGTTCTGCCAAGCTGTCTGAAAAAGTCAATGATTTATTCGATTCTTGTTGAAAGTTGTTGGCCAATTTTACTTTCATACAGAAGATGTTTCTGTGTATAGTATAAACAACAAATTTCACACAAACACAAAACAGAAGGAACTTTGCTATTAATTAATGATGAGTTTAATTATTAATTAAGGAGCTTGAAAATTATGCTATACAAACAAAAATAAGATTTGGCACGAATAAAGTTGCAACTAAGTTTGTAAAACGTCCTGTAGGGATGGATGCTCGGTTATTCGCTGAACAACAATAATCGGCGATCGGCTTATTGTCGGTTTTCTTCTGTGCTTTAAGTGCACGAATATTCACTTAGTAATCACAATCAAAGCATCGACCCATTCGTGAATCAAGCGTAACTGTACATAAACAACTTTAACCAAATGTCAACTATTATCAAAACCAATAGTAAATGCTATTTATTTTTCATTAATAAACGATTCCTAACTAGTATAGAATTATGAATTTACACAATAATAACATAGAATTGTTTTCATTAGGAATAGATTGGCCCGACGGAACAGTTTTATAATTCATCGATGTTTACGAAAGAGAAGAAAAAGGAAGTGAGAAAGCATCTCTTACGAATCATAAAAATAGGATCGAGGTTTCCAATGCCTGGAAACACATCGGTACGGGGTGACAGACTTAAACAAACAATGATTCACCAATCGCATCTTTTAGAATCTGCCTTAAAAATCAAGCAGAACGTCTATAGCAGGGGGACGTGCTGATGGTTTAGTGACATTTCCTTTTCTTACGCTTTTCTAAAAAATTAAATTATAGCCACTGCACAAAACAGTAACCTCAGTTGCTTCAATAACAGTTTCACCGTTGTCCATCTCGATTGGTAGTAAATTAAGGACTGGCCCGACAGATGGTAAATACGCATTCGCTGTTTCCGCTCAAATTGGCGGATTGTACCCTGGTTATGTGGATACTTAACCGCTCTGGTTGGCGAATGACAAAACAAGCATGTCCAGACTTGGCAAATATTCGGCTATAAGAGAGATATTCTTAAGAGAAGACGACTGAGAACGACTAAAAACACCTGAAAAAAACTTACACTTCTCAAAAAATTGACATGGAATAATGTGAACAAAACTTAACAAAGACATCACAATATTTATATACGCACTAAAAAAGAACAGACTTGGTCAGCATAGATATCATTACATTGTTAGGCTAATTTTTTTTGTAGGGCGCTGGAATTTCGCCCTTTTTTCACGGTTAGGTTTTTGTTGGGATGTATTTTACACAAATGGAATCACAAAATCGCATTGTTGAAACGTTCACAAAATCTGTCGTGTTTTTAATTTGCACGCATCAGTTTTGTGGAAAGATCCGTCAAGAATATATTTTATACAACGACGACGAATAGTAAAGATATAACATTATACAGCATAGTTTTGTTTTAAATATTACCCTATTTGCTTGCGCCGTGCCTTTGTTTTACTTTTTGTGCCTCCTTTATTCCTATTCGCTTCCCCTCGGTCCAGTAGTATGTTTTTTAGCTTCTAGTGTTTCCGGAATTTTGTTCCCTCTGTTCGAGTCTTGCCCCCTACTAATTAGCTTCCAATCTCGAAAATTGTTCAATTTGCTTCCTTTCCTCAGCTCCTAGTTTTGTTTGCTTCCTAGCATATTGTGATGACCAACGTCAGGATTATGGGGTGGAGACTGGGGTAGAAGTAAACTTACACTGGCAGAGGAAAAATTCAACTTCTGTATTAAGAAATGAATGCTACAGGAGTGGAGGGCTTACGGGAAACAGACTCGTCAAACATTACAATCACTCCTATTATATACCCTGGTGGGAGTCTAGGAGGGAATTAGCAATGGTGGGAGTAAAGGGTGTTGGGTAATATCTTGTGAGTTGGTACAAGGGGGAAAGCTTTTGAAATAAAATATTTATGAATAATTGGAATTAGGGATATTACAATATCGCCTTTTTATTTTCACTTTTTTCAAGTAACGCGAATGGCTCACCAATATCGCTGTTTAACTCAAAATCGGACGGAGCCCTTCTTGAAAGTTAACGTCGAGTTAGGTTGGTTAAATTTACATATTCCCTTTGGCAAAAGTGTAGGGTGCATTTTACGGGTCTCTTTGGGGATGAGCAGCGCAGGGGACAACGGGCCATTCAAGTTTGTCAAGTCTTTATTTTGATTTTGTTCTTTTGTGTTTTGCGACTGGGCAAGGCATGAAACTTATTAATTTAATAAAACAAAAGAAAAACGGCATCGTTTTGTCAATATATCAGAAACAAGTGGTTTTATACGTTATTATTGCAATTATTCTTATCTTTTTATGAACTCAATCCATTTATTATTATTTAAAAAATAAAATATGATTTGTCAGGAAAAGGCTACTAAAGTAAACAAGCCAAAACAAAAGGTTATTGAAAATTTCCCAAATAATTTATATATTTTTGATACCAAAGTTTTATCCACATTGATTGCATAACCACTTATTTATTAATAGTACAATAAATACATATTTTCGAAACATTTTATCGAAGGGAAATTTGGCAGGTTTTCATACCGTGAAAAGGAAAAACTATTTTCTAAATACGCCGTGGTTTCCTATTCGAAAAAGCGTCCAAAAAGACGTGAACCTGGAGGTTTCGAGATATTCAAAATTAGCTGTGGGCCAGAGTATAAGGAAAAAATCTAGAAAGCCGACCTTGGTCGCAGACGGTTGAGCAGATTCTGAACCCACGAAAATAACACTTGGCGTTTGGCGAACCTTTGTTGTGGAACATCTTTGGCACATTAACCCCAAGTGGCTCTCCTGCATTTATCTGGTTCCTACGGCTCGTTTCAAGGATTATCCACACAGTTTAATTCCAAATGAATTTATCCTTATAACGTGTGACAATTGTTCTATTATTTGTTCAATATGATTCATGGTTATCATACAGTATGCCACATCTTTAATGTGCCATGGTAGTGAGAGAAAAAGTATTAAAAAAATAACAATTTTACACGTAAATCTATATCTAAATACTCCAATTTGGACAGAAATTCTACGAAGTGCCTCCTCCAATTGTTACTAGTCGGGCAGGAACACCGATCAAGATCGTTTATGTCATAGTTTGTATTCTTGGATACGCGTTTCGGTTGTGCGTTCTGGGCACGTTCCACAAACTTGAATTGAAGATGTAGACGATACAAAAGATTGGACCAACATTTTCAAACGGACAAAACTGCAGAAGGTTCAGTCTTCGTTTTGTGAAAAAATACCAGGCATAAACCTTGACATCACAGATTGATTTTAGATTTTTTTTCCTATTGATAATTAAATAGTGCTTAAATTATTACAAATAAATGTATTCCAAACACCAATAAAAATTATTACTGTATTTCCATACAAGATAAAACAATAATAAATATATGACGGCTTAACACCCAAAGAAACCAAGAAAAGTTGGTTTTTGTAATTTACTTATTAATGTTAAGTTCGCGGTGAAATGAACAGAAAATGCTTTTCTAATGTTAAATATTTTGGTTAAAAGAAACCACGTATTCCGTGGTATTTGAATTTATTAAAATAATCTTTTTACAATAAATATTAATAAATTGGTTTCTTTTAACCAAAATTTAACTAATCTATATTCTAGTTTGGTAGGTTTTACTCAACTTTCACCAGGATCATTTTAAAACCATGTCTTCTTGCAAACGATTAAATGAATCGTCTTATACTTTTATGTATGTATTGCCAGAAAAAAATGTGAGTTTAGTTTCTGTTCACCCCCTATATTTTTATTGGGTCGTTTTTGTTAAAATAAAACCCCGAAACGTGTAAACTTTTGTTTGCCGAGTTTTTCATGGGGCAAAAGTTTTTAACTCTCCACAATATGCACTTACCATTTGAAATGGCTAACAGTCAATAATAATTTGCAATAGTCCCTATTACTATCTGGAGAGTTAAATATTTTTGGCACATGAGAAACTTATTGTTTGGTTCCAATAACGTCCAATAAAAAATATAGAGTGTAGGGATAAAAGTCACTCTATATGTATGTCCTTATGCAATGTAATATTGCTAAATTTCTCTTGAATCAATGCGCTATAAAAATACTTCTTTAATTGCTTTAGTAGTTTCATTATTTTCCTTTTTTGAAAAAAAATTACTCAGGGTGCCTTAAGCCCAGTTCAACTTCAAAATTTCAAATACGACCCTATATATCCGGACAACCCATTTTAAAGCAATTTTACGCAGTAAACTTAAAAAGATAATTGGACTGTTTTCTGTGGGGCCATTTAAAAAATAGTATTACGCAAAGCAAGTAGTTCTAATATGAAATGTGATTAATAAATAGCAAACAACAACTTTTTTTTTCGTACAACGTTTTGCCATAACTGTGTCATTTTTTTGACCATTTTCGATCATAATCCCATTGCAACACTGTTTTCAGCGTAAAATTCCTTTAAAATTATGTGTCCTATTTAAAATTGTGAAGTTGAACTGGGCCTGGGTATCCTGAATAATAATTTTCCAAAAAAAGGTAAAAATTTGAAACTAACCATAAAATATTAAACATGTATTTTATTTTTTAAATTTATTTTTTATAGTAGTACTGGTTCAAGAGAAATTCAGCCGGGCCATCTAAAATGGACATCCTAAATATGTGGATCACTGTATAGAAAGAATGTATATGTGATCACCTTCTTTTATGGTAGAGACGTTCTGCAGTATTCTTCGATTTCAAACTGACATATAAAATAATGATCAAAAACCAGGTCAGACCGATAAATTTGAAATGAAAAAATAAAAGTACATTAAGTTTAAACTATTTAAAGTTCTTAACCTACTGGCGTTCAATAAACAGCTTAACGTTATTATTTATCAACAGAATATAGACTGTAATTACTCAGAAGTGTTTCACTAATTGGATTTGCAAGTGGCGCAATTTCACGGCTCACTAATATTGTTTCCGAAGGCAACATAATAACTATGTCGTTGAACTTTATTGTTATGATACCGCCATGAGAAAACATGCCTTATAAACTTAAAGGGAGAAAGGTTGTCAATCGTACTTTTGGATGATTTTTGATTGTTAATTATATGTACATAATCAGTTTTCGTGGTCGGTTGTGTGCGTAGCTTAGTTTCGTTTTTGGAAACCGTTCAAGCCAAGCGATCGAAGGATAAACAAACATGAAAAGAATTCAACTCTAAAACTTCATAAAGATGAAGTCTGATAGGGTAATTGAAGATTGCTTCCTAAGTTTGTTTAAAACGTACGGCTAGTTCAAGGTGTAAACTGCTGTATAAAACAATTTAGTTCAGTACAATTACTGAATGTTGAAATGTCAGGTCCAAGGTATAAAACGTGAAATGGAAACCTCCACTCAAAGAGGACATGTTATGCAGTTTCAAATGTTGATAAAACATGCGAAACGAAAATGCACGATCATGCACATGAATAATAAAGAAACAAAATCTAACACTGCAAAAATTAATATATTGTAAGGATTTCGACATTTGATGAATTTTTCAATGACATTCAAGAACTGTTTTTGAAAAATTTCCGACTTGTGAATGACACACGATTCATAGCTCATGAAATAAGAATGATCAATCAGGGAATAACTATAATTTTATATATTATTTTTAACGGTACGTCAAATTCTATCGTTCAATGGAAATATGTCTGTTAAAAATTATTAAAAGCCGTAATATTAAAATACTACTCTCCGTATTAATAAATTTCACGAAAATGGAATGAACAGGATGTTTTAATTAAGTAAACGATATTTCATGGATGCCTTTAGCTTCAACGACCAGTAGTCAACCGTTTATTGTTGTTATATTTTATAATTTTATTATGATTAGAATTCGTTTATCACACTCTACGCGAATCGGTTTGTGAGATAATTTGCGTGTCAAAGGACAGATGTTAACTGACCAACAGAACCCAGTAATTCCGCTGGTCGCCAGACGAATTTTAATTAAATCAATAAGGGTCGCTAACACCCCTCAGTCTCGTTTCCCCTTTGGCTTTGAACAATAAAGAACCAAGACGGTCGTTTTTTCTTTTTTAATTTTAACATGTAGATTGGTTCAATTCTGGACGCAAAACGCCTATTCGATTCTAGTATGATGATGGAGACGCTTTCGTAATATTTGACGTGTTTAATGGGGGTTATCGCGATAACAACGAAGATAAAGATATTGTTAACAGTGTAACATTTTTTGGAAGAACAAAAACAAACGATCTGTTCATAGTACAACATAAAACATATTAAATCTAGGATGAAACGTAGTAACATAATTATATTGCATAAGAGATAAAATAATATATGATATAACTTCTTATTTAGTATTTTGCCATGGACTAACATAAAAAATTGTATTGTTTATTTACTTAAAATACTGTTTTTAATCTATTAAACATATGTTGCATAAGTATTCCTTTACATCGTAATAGTTTGTTGGTAATTTTATAATTAAGTTCAGTTTCTTTTGTTGTTCGTTTTCCAAATGTTTAATTTGCTAGTGTACGTAATTGTAAATATACATAATTGATTGAGATATGCATGTAGAGAACTAGCTGGATTGAGGGTGTACTTTCACCCTCTCCCCCCAAAACCTTCACTGATAAACACAGAGAGACACACACACACCGAGGTTGTTATACTGATATACTGGTCTGGTCTCTATTCTCATTATTAAAAGTTTATGAGTCCAAAATGAAAACAAAATAGACCATTTCTGGGAGGTTTATGAATTGCAAACTATCTGTAATTATTAGGAACCACAAACACTTACAACTTTCGCAGTTGGATAAATATTTAACAAAGTATTTTGACTTATATTGGCTATACTACTTATTATAAATATGAGATATATAAATATTTTTAAACGAATTTATTCCCTATTACTCTGACTTGCGTCTTTCTTCTTTAGTAACGCAACGTCTTTCTGCTTTTCTATTAGAGTTCATCAATTCTACAAAACAAAAAAATGCCGCCTCCTCATTTGTTATGCCCGGCTTCCCTGGCCTCTTCGATCTCACGGTATCAAGTTTCAATTTTGATTTGTTCCCTTCTTTTACCTTTATTGATCGTTTTCTAACTCATGTTCTACGTATCTTTTCCGTTTTTCTTCTGTAATCTGCTCAACCCCACAGGGAGACGGTTTATTACCATGCCGTATAATAGAATGTATTTTCTTTTATTTTTCCTTTTAAATGTAAATATAATTACGTATGTATTTGCAGTAGTATATTTTTATATTACTTTTATTGAATTTCACGACCATCATTCTTATAACAATCGAAATATATAGATTTTACACATTTAAAAACAAGTATTATTTCGATCGTATTTTAAGCTCGGTGGGTGTAAATGGGTGCACTATTTCAATTTAAAGGCGTATTGCTTATCCCTTAACCTCTTGTTTGCTCTACGATCGCGGTTAGAAGAAAATTTTTAAAATTAGTACAATTGTTCACTTGTAAAGCATTTCAAACGTCGTCGCTACTTCCTTGATTGAAAATTATTTTTACTGTTGCTTCATATTATTCAATTTACAAATTAATTCCTATTTATCAAAATGAATATGCGATAGTCTGTAACAAATAGTTTAATATATACCTATTTTTCCGTAAATAAAGTATTTATTATTGTCACATGCATTAATGAATTTAATAAAACTTCAGTTTAGTCTGTTAACGCTACTCTCAAAAATTGTCTAGTCATTTTATATATTTCATATATAATATTATAAATTTCTTCACAAAACCCCAATTAATACTTCCTATAAATAGGAATTCGAATTAAAAAAAAAAAAAAAAAAAAAAACTTGGAAATTAAATAATACGAAGGGCCTCTTGTGTCCGACAATTGTAAATTTTTGTAGTCAAAACTATCGAGAAATTGCATAATTCTCTTATAAAATCATGCCTTAGTTTTTGTTTTTAGGTATTTCATTTAAAAAGCCTCACTTCCCTTCTTATTGGTAAATCATCAATAAATACACAAATTTTACTTTTCTTTGTTAATATTAACATTGACAACACTTGTGACATCATTTTTTAAACATCAAATAATTGGACTTGAAGAACTTAAGATTTAATTTTTTTAAAACCTAAGAAAGAAGAAAGAAAAAATTGCGAATACTAGTGTTTTTCCTATTATTTTTCTTAAAAAAAAGAAAAAAAAAAAAAGTGTACTAATCAGATAATCCAATATCAACCTTCTTTGCAATTACAATCATTAGACGTTTGTACGCAAAACAAGCAATATTGATCATTTACACATCAAACATTATGGAAGAATTGGTTTCAACAAATTAAGAGTTTCATTCAAAAACATTGAATTGCCAATAAATTCGCAGAATATCACTTTAAAGTGTTTACGTTAGCACGGGTAACCCACCCATAATGAATCGTAATTAACTAATGACATACCACAATTTTTTGGTACTTCAGACATTTTACATTCTAGTATCATTAAATGCACAAAATTGTATTTTATGTTGTTAACCATGTTCGAAATATTCTCAATAAAGTTTCATAATTTCCCTTTAAACATCCACGTTTGTAAAGTCATTTTCATTACTGTCAAACGTCAAAATGCCTACAAATGAACACAATTTCATTTTTTGCTTGTTTATATAACAGGAATTACAAAAAGATAAACTTATTTTATTATATTGTGCAATATTCAATGATTACAATGATTCACATGGTATGAAAACGTATGTTGTTTAGTGTCTAAGTGATTCCAGTGATCCTATTCATTTTAAAGTATTGTTTTTCTTTAACTTTTACGATGGTATTTGAACATCGAGGTTGTTGAATCCTTGAGGTGCCGGTATTTTTGTGAAGGCCACTTGTAAGTATGTCGGAAACCGAATGCAGGGCCGCTGGATTCGAACCAGAGACTTCACGTTACAGTGATGATCGCCAGGTCGGCCGGTATTGCCTTAATATTTCATTGCTTGAGTAAATATTGGACAAAAATTCCAATATGTGGCTTTAATTTTTGACTTTTTGACGGAAAACTCTTCAAAAATCAAATTTTTTTTACACGTTTTAAATTGATATAGACCCATTTTATATATTGTAATATTAACAACCTTTTAAAAATTATGTAAGAAATCTGTGCGCTTTTCTTTGGTACGGTATTATTATTGCCATACTTCGTGCGTACGTTAAGTAATTAACCTTTGCGCAGGACCGATATACATTAAGTATACCGATTGTATAATTTATATTACTAGAATTAGTATAATTAAAGTGTATTCGGTATATTACCATTTGTCTGGTAGTTCATGACATTATCCGAAAAAATAATTCACAGCGACCTTGACCATGCGGTAAAAATCCTTTCACGTGGCTCGCAATCTAGTGGGGCATTTGTGAGAAGGCAGACCGCTCCCACGAAATAAGTATCACAAGCAGGGCACAACGCAACTGACAGAAGCACGCGGGGGACTTAATTAAGCCGAAAGTACCACGGATTGGGAAACAGAGAACCTGCTTTCATAGGAGCACCGTGCCCGAAGGAACTGGGCTAGAAACGCAATATGCAACCTAGGCGGGAGCAAGACTGGGACGGGGCGGCCGTCGCATCCGCGCATGCTCGCCGATAATACAACCGCCGTGTCCAACATCAGGAAATTTCTATTCCGTTCAAATCCCTCGGAAAGGTAGATAACGTGTCCTGAACTCATGAGTATTTTTATGTAAAAACCCAACTGAATCGGTTGTCGAAACGCACGTTGTTCGATCTAAGAGACAGAGGAAAATGGATGATGACACTCAAAGTCAATAACAGCTACCATTAATAATTTAGTGGAGAAAGTATATCCTCTTTATACAGTCCACAGAACAAGTTTCAATCGAAGAAATTATGAAATGTTGTTTTGAGATACCTTGAACTAAAGTTGGACTATTACAGACGATGCCGAAAAAAATAAACAGACATACTCGAATGATCTTTCAAAATAAAGTGAACAATTTGTTGAAGGATGGTTAACTTTTTAATTTCTGTTATCATTTACAAATTATATTACAACAACCTTGAGTAGCAAGTAACAACGGGTGTGCAAAATAAAACAAATAAGCAAGAGTGGATTAATACCAATGGCTGAACTCCTATGAGCCCTAGGTGTTTTCTACTTAATTTAGATTAGATTCACGATCACTGGAAACGATAATCCGCGGATAGTAGGGTTCGAGATATTTTTTGGAAAAAAAATTACTTCTCAGTGATTTTGAAAGAAAATAGAAATACACAACATAAAGTATTCACGACGGAATTTGAATACAATAGTATAAACAAAGCTGTTCTAACCAGTACCAAAACTGTCATCCGAATCCAATTTTAAAAATTTAACTAGAAAACACTTTTACTAACGACATGATGTTAAAAATTTATAGTAAACACAAATCTAATTTTGGACCATGTTATTGCGAGTCAGGTCAATGAGATATTTGCTCGGAACTTTGTTATATACATGTAGGGTTTCCCGTGAATAGACATCAATAGTTCAGGATTCTACACGTCATATAGGACTAAAAAGGCCCTATTCTACACTATCTGATTCTTAATTGTATTCAAGATATTAATTTTTCAGGCTATTTCAGTGTATCACAACTTACTCCAGTAAACCTCGTATCTCATAAGATTCCTATTGTAAATTTAATTCAATGGAAATAGCATAAAAAATCCTAGAAGAATGTTTTGTTTTTATATTTTATTATAACTTGAAAAATATGTATTTGGGTTTACAGTAGTAAAATCAAATGTTAAAAAATGAATTATACTGTCCTAAAAAAAAAAAAATCATCGTTTCATCTTTACGAGCAGTGACTAAACCCCAACTCAACGATACAAATTTGATATGTATACTATCCCTAAGATTATGATAACACATATAATCGAGATAGTTCTCTTAATTTATTTATTAGAGAAAAGGTGATCGTCTTACACAATTTAAACAAATTGTTCAACCGAAGAAACAAAAAAAGATGACAAGTTGGTGGCTAATTTTATTCACTAGTTTCCGTGGTCCGTTGTTCAAATTAATAACTTATTAGGGTTTTTAGGTGAGAAGAAAAAGTTAGTGTCACGAGCGGGATTCGAACCCACAATCTTCGAATCAGGTGGTAGAGAAGGGAAAATTCAAAATGTGTGGTTGAGATGGGAAGTGGATCGAAGTCATGATAGCTCAAGTGGTAGAGCAGCGGCGTATTTACGACTCGTAACTTTTTTTTCTCTATTAAAAACCTTAATTAATTGAAAGCTAATTTTATTGATGATACCGATAGGTGAGCAATACTAAGATGATCCTTAAAAGAACTCTCTTAGAACTTTTTTTTAAGAAAATCACTTCTCTGAAATTTTGAAACGTACAAAACGCCACCATTCATCACAGAAATGAACACAACAGTATAAACTTATATGACCTTACCATTACGAACGACCGAGAACAAATGCAATACAACTATTTTCTTTTACGAAACCACCCAGAATGGATAAGCGATTGATGAAAAAGTGGATGTCGAACACACGTATTTGCTTTTAATGAGGCATGAAGGCAACTTTATGGCCTTAATCCAAAAGCTTCTTTATGTAGCCTAAAAACTGACGAATCTGTAACTTGATTGATGGACCATCACCGAGATACCGAGAAGAAGAGAAAACTCACGTACAAGGATGATCGGGGAAAATCAAGATACAATAAGAGATTTAATGCATTTTTTTCATGCTGGCATTAAAGTACTTGTAAAGCACGATCTGAATTTAAATGCGCACTTAAACTCAGCACATAAAAATACCAGTTAGATAAACTCATTTCAACATGCACCGAAAATATTGAGAACAATGCAGCAACATGAAGATACTGATGAAGATTCTTCAATAAATCCAATTTAAATCAGATATTCTTAAATATTAATGAAAGACGATGTATGTAATCGTTCTAATATATAAAAACAAGCTACCTAAAAATAGGACAGCTCAAATTTAAAGATTTAGCTACATCACAGGGGCAACGATACCAACCAATTAGCTGCTTAGAAACACTAATAAAACACATATCCAATAGAAATATATACAAAGAGAACTTAGGAAAAGCTCAAAACACATTCCAAAAACAACCAATTGATTTGGATGGGTACAGCATGTTTCGAGTAAACAATGATAAATTTAAAACAAACACCCTCTGCACCTATTCCTAGAAATAGCTAGTGCAAAAATCACATACTATTACATTGAATATAGGGACTCCAAAATATATAAAGGAACCGGATCAAGTATATTCTTTTACATTATTTGATAAAACAAAAGTTTTAAAAGTATTGTGTAGAGATTAGTGACCGTTTAACGATAATTATTCAGAAATCGTGAAATGCGATCTGGTATGATGTAGGTTTCAGAAAAACATTTTCTTTATCGTGCCACGTTTCATGATCATCTTCAGAGCTCAAAGTTCAAAGGTCTTCAGTTTGTCTACAGACCAGAGGTTTGGAAAAGCCCAGTCGTCCGATAAAGACTAAAGACATTAAAAATGCTAACATTCTTGTATGCTAGGACATCAGAGGTCAGAATTTAACGATATATCATAGGGATAACTGACTAAACCTAAACCCTGTTTTAAACTGTTCTAAAAAGAAGAAAAAACAAGTAAATTAAGGTATGAAGGGATACTGCCAATTGGAACTATTTACTTTCCCTATCATTTTTATTTTATTTTTCTAGAACCTATCCGCAAAATGCCATTTCGTAGGCAAAACATAAATTACATATCTCATCTTGCCTTGTAACTGCATGTTTTTATTCTCTGGGTTTAAGGGACATTTTTAAGCAAAAATAGCTTACTACCTGATTCATTATAAATTTATTTTAGCATTTCTTAAATTATGTGATCTAAAAACGATTAAAAAGGTATAACAATAGTGGCTCTGGTTATTCGTGATGCAACTTAGGAAATTTGAGCTGTCAATATTTTACATACCTTACACAAGAATGTATAATAGTCCAAGGAGTACATACCTGAAACATACAAAATATATACTAAATATGAATTTGAGATATTTTTGAACATTATATTGGAATAATAACATAAATATGTAGTGAAAAAAGGATTGAAATTTCTAAAACATTTCTATGAAGCCGAAACAAATCAACCTACACAAATCCATTCCATTGGTTTACTGCCTATCACGCAAATTAAACACATTTCTCTGCTCATCACTTTAAAATAGCCTTCTAAAACAATAAAACTATTCACACCAGTAAATTCACTAATTTCGTGGTCCGCTTGCCCAATTAATACATTACAATTATTTAAGGTTTTTGATTGAGATGGAAAAAATAGCAAAAAGGAGGCAAAACCCAAAAGGTAGGGTTGAGATAGGTAGCCGAAGATCGTGGATTCGAATCCTGCTCGTACCATTGACTTTTTCACCTCAACCAAAAACCTTAATTCATTGCAACTATTCAAACCTTTTTTTCAAAATTAAAGATCCCACAAGAGTATAAAATAAGTCTTTTGTAATTTACAAAAACATCAGTATAAATTGTCCGGCAACGAACATAACAACCAATACCTGGATAAGATTATAAAACAATGGATCTTATGATTGCACAAAACCAAAAAAAATCCTACAGCGCTAGCTACCCACACTTTGAACACCAACACAATTTCTATTTCAACAATACAAACTATTAAGCTCAGAACAAAACAATAAATGTTGCAGGTCAACTGGCTGAGGATGATGATCAAAAGACCTTCCCTGCAATGCATCCTGGATTGAGGTCTGCAGACAATGGGGAAAGCAGTAGATGGGAAATTCCCACACCCCTATGAAGTCTGCCTTTGTAATCCAAAAATCGAAAATCCCTGCCAATGAGATCCCTGTTTTGAGGCTGATATTCCTCGATAGTTTCTTGAACATAACGAACTGTGGTGAGGTTGCCTTCAACAAAAAGCAGTTCAGTTCGTCTTCCAGCGCCAATCCCAGCGCAGACCGTTACACCGCCTCCTTCGTAATGTACTGAAGGGAGCACGAACTGGGGCAATGTAGGCATCCCCCCGTTCTCGGTAAACACTTCGGTGCTTGCTATCACTTTACGGTCGGAAACGCGACTTATCAGTATACATAACAGCATTCCAATTGGTGTTCTGTTCTAGGCGCTCGCTGCTCCATATACAGCAGGCCGTCTCAAAGGAGCATACTATGTAAGTATAATTTTGCAAAAACGATTACGAATCGGTTTTTGTTGATAAAGGCCTTGACAAAACACCTGTTACTTCACTTACGACGTAGCGGGCACTATCGAAAGTTCAGCAATGACAATATTTCTGACTTCCCTAAGCATCTTGATGCACTGGACTGCTACCAGGACTCATTGACACTACCAGTCTCTCGGAACGGGCAAAAGCAAGGGATACTATGCTCTGAAAAAGGCACTTCTACGAAATCTACTTGATTGTCATCACGATGAATCATTCTCACAATTGTTGAAACTTGTTATTCCACGCGAAGTCTTTTCATGGTTAGAGAGAATACTGCTGGAATAAAATTTAAAAAAAAAGACAAGAAGATTTTTTGTTTGCAAAATGAGTAATCTTCATGTTTATTATTCTTATGTTCATCCTTTATTTAAAAGGAGGATTAATATTTTTTCTTTTCTATTTTGTTTTATCCAACTAACAACAATATATCGGTTAATTTAACTAAAATTAATAGAATAAAAATAAATTGCAATTATCCTTATTTATTTGTGAGAAGTTTATATTGGGACTGATTCATATATTTGTAATCGTTACAAATTGCCGTTTCCGCCAAATTAACGCCCTTTAAACCTTAGCTGTATTAAAACTCTACAATGATTTTCCTTTAGAGTAGTGTACATAATAAAACAATGGGTTTACTATATTAGAATACATGTGTGTAAACTGATAAAAAACAGAGTATAAACTGATAAAATGTGAAAAATTTAAATATAGAGAATATTCAACCTTCTAACTTTAAGAAAGCCAGTCGTCATAAAATCACGTTTTTTCATAAAAATATCAATAATTGTATTTACTATATTTTTGTAGTTTCAAGTTAACTAGTTGTAAGTTATTTGAACACTTTTAAAATTGATTTTTATTAGTCTAAAATAATATGTACACATTAAACAAAATACATATATAAATATATAACATAAACAAAATACAAATATAAATACCTGTAAGCATAAATAGTATTGCCGTTATGTTATCACATTTAAATAAACTCAATACCGCACCCTTAAACAACAAAAATCTCAATCCACTGTTACCCTCTTCCACTGTTTACTTAGAGTTAGAGATAAATCCGGTAGGTGATGGCGGGACATATGACTATTTACACCTCCCCCACCAAGTCACTTTTTACGGTGTAAACAGTGACAATTTACTCACATGAAAATAGCTGGATTCACACTTCTTCTTACCACAATCAACTTCGTAAAATGAGGATGAAATTCTTCTGAATATGTTGAAACGCCCTATTTGAATTTTGTCCATTTTAGTCTGTTTCCATTTTCTACGTAGACCTGATCGCCCTCTTTGAATTCATGTCTGGTACGATATCCGTCAACTCTACTTTTCATCGAATTAAAAAAAGTTTATTTGCAGTCCGGATTGGAAGTGGTTGAAAATTTTATTGGAGATATATGCCCCTGTTTCCCACAATGTGGATACCTTGGATCATACTTGGTTGAGCTATGAACAGTGGAATTATAGTCCTTAACGCATCCTTCCGCAATCACAGGCCAAGCTCGCTTATCACCTGGAATAATTTTGCACCTAATTCTGTTTAACAACTACTCAAGTCTTTCGTTGAGACCGTTCGAGGTTGGACAGTCAACGCAAGTGAAAACCAATTTTACATCTTTTTGTTTCAAGTAGTTCTTTGGTTTTCCAGATTGATCCCATGTACTGGCCCGTGAGAATTAAATTTATTTTATTTCTTTGCGCAATCGACGAGATTAATAAAATCCTTAGCACGTTTGTGGTTGTGGTTGAAATCCAAGCATATTTGGTATAGTGGTCCACCAATATATGCATGAACCTTTTTCTAGAATTATTTCCAGAAAAACCACCAACTGTATCTATGGACATGATTTCGTAAGGTTGAGTTGCTGGTTCTATTCTGCACATTTCACCAATTATTCTTCCTCGACGGGTTTTTCCTTGTCTACAAGTTAAACCACCTCTGCAAAAGTCAATTATTAATTTGTCTAAATTCTTAAAATAATAATATTGCCGTATTTTGTTTCTTATCTGAGCTATAGCAATGTGGCCAAATTGGTTGTGTAACTTGTTCATTATTTTTAAACCCAATTCTTCAGATTCGAAAATTCGTTTTCATCCTTTTAAATTTTTGAAAATAATATCGTGTTGACGTTCAGTGTTCCTTGCCGATTCAAGTTGATCATAATTTACTCTCTGATTTTCCTTTTTCTCGCACAATGCAATTAGATTCAAAACGTTAACAATGTCCTCGCTTTTAAAATCTTCAAGAACCGGATGTCTTGACAATAAGTCCGCCATGATATTTTCTTCTCCCTTTTTATACATTATTTGCAAATTATATTGTGATAGGTAATGAACTAAAGTACCAAGGATTTCATCAGTCCGTGACTCGGTTCTTAAATTTTCTAAAGGTTTGTGATCACTAGAGACAAAAAAATGTACGACCTATTAGGTAGTATTGCCAATATTTTATGGCCTCCTTAATTGCCTTACACTAAAAATGAATTGTGTCCATTCTTTTCTCTTTATCTGATAATTTCCGGGAAACGTATGCTACAGGATGTAACAGTCCATCCGCTTGTGGCTGCTTTAGAGTTGCTCCCAACCCTTTCTGACTAGCGTCGCTGTCAATGTAGACCTTTTCCTAAGTCATAAATTGCCAACATTGGACGAGTACAGGGATATTATTTTATCTTATTATTTTTAGTGTAAAATTACGCTCGCATTCCTCAGACCAGTGAAATTCAACATTTTTTAAGTAATTTCTGAAGCGGCTCGAATTCCTGGGCGCTGTTTTTGATGTATTTTAAATAAAAATTTATTGTCCCAAGTACGCTGCTAACTCCAGATTTATCTGTTGGTTATTTTCAATTCTTGATAGCTACTCTTTGGCTGGTGATATTTTATTTTCTTCGATAAAATACTCAAGATATTTCACCGATTTTGATGTGAACTTGCATTTTTCCAGCTTTAATTAATTTATATCCTTCTTGTTCTATCACTCTTAGAATACTAGAAATGTGATATATATGATCTTTCCAATTTGTT
This sequence comes from Cimex hemipterus, assembly GCA_039619505.1. Classification (NCBI taxonomy): domain Eukaryota; kingdom Metazoa; phylum Arthropoda; class Insecta; order Hemiptera; family Cimicidae; genus Cimex; species Cimex hemipterus. Next base: position 1,500,429 of record CM077105.1, on the reverse strand, counting down.
GAGAAAATAAGACAATCGTTTATGCAATTCACACGAAAGATTGTTTCGTCTTATAATATTTGATAAGATGCGTTGGAAGATGGCAGGCGCGTTTTTATAGGCTAAAAGGAAGAACCATGAACATAAATTTTCCATATTTTGTTCCAAACGGTGTTTTTCCCTATCCTGTTCCTTTAACCTTATACACCAAAAAGCCGAGTTTATGTCCGAGTGAAATATTTACAGCTTGAAATGTTTTCCACAATATCATTAATCGTCGGGAAGGGATAGCACTGTGACAACCAGTTGTTGATTGTTGAACAAACAATCAATGCAAAGTCTTGATCTACGACCATCGTCCATCTTGTAAGTAAGGGTCACAGGTGATGCAAACGGTGAATCAGATTCTTCTATTAAGTCAGCTGCAATAACTTTTGTACTTGTTCCTTTAGTTCTTGTTCTCAGGAATTGAACATTTATAGGGACGTGCAGTCACATATTCATCTCGAATTCATTCTCTAGAAGTCACTTTTCCGACATCAAATTTGTCCTTAGCGAAGATTTTCTTGAGTCTGCTGATAATAGCCAATAATTCTAATTGCTTTGCTTTGTCATCAATGTGGTTTAAATCGGGAATCATTGTTTTTATATCAATATGTTGAAGATGATGAACCTGGATTTTGTCTACATTATTAATATCATTACTTTCTTTTATCTTTTATTTTGCATCTTGCTTTTAAAAATGTTATTATAACCATCATTTTGGATTATTATTACTTCATCATCTTTAATTTTTTTGAAAAACATTCAGATTTTCATCCTGTATAAGTTCAAAATTTTTTATACCATCAAGGCCCAATAAAAGATCATATGAAAGCTTATTATTCTTAATTACAAAAGTGTTTAAATTTTTGCTATATTTCTAATTTTTAGCATAATGTTTGCGAAAGTGAAATTGGGACCATTAATCGAAAACGGTGTTGTGTTTCATCAATCTTAGTTTTAAAACATCCACAACTCTTTGGTTTATCAGACTTACATTAGATCCTGAGTCATAAACCGCCTTTATCTTCATTTTGTGTTCAATTATTGTGTTGACACGTTAAGTTACTACACTTAAATAAACAACAAAAATCTCAATCCACTGTAACCCTCTTCCACTGGTTACTTAGAGTTAGAGATAAATCCGGTAGGTGATGGCGGGACATATGATTATTTACACCTCTCCCACCAAGTCACTTTTTTGTGACAGTGACAATTTACTCACATGAAAAGAGTTGGAAGAGCTTAGGGATTTTGCAGTAGAAACCATGGAATATACATTAAAGGACCTTTTCGAAAGCTACGCTTTATTAGCTTATAGAAAAAATATAATGAACAATTTTGGTTTACGAAGAACGAGGTCGAATTCTACCTACATCTAAGTCTACCACTAGCCGATGAACGTTGGACCTTTTGGGACGTGAATTGCGTTATGGTCTCTCACCATGTTCAGTTGTCAGCACGTCATAGTGTCTCAGCCAGCTTACAACCCGGAGCAAACACTAGAGTAAGGCGAGAAATATGTGATTAGCCTCCGCTTTTTATACATCTATACATATTTTGAACAGTTATGTTTTCAAAAATTTTATGTTCTCCAACTATTGTTTTCATTTTTCAGAAAGGTAAATTGGAGGCCGCTAGTTTTACTTTGAGCTTTTGGGACGAGGAATTTTTCTGCTGTTGAATTTCTACTTTTCCTTCTCATTTCATAGGCGTTGCGGCGGTTTAGATTCGAATCGGGAGAGAGAGTGATCTGTTTTTAGCATGAGCACGTAAAAAAAACCACATCTTTTGCCCAAAAATCGCGAATAACTCAAAACTGTTGAAAAATCAGATAAAGCGGATGGTGACAAATGGAAAGCTTATTAAAATTTGTATCGACTGTAAAGGGCGTCGCGCCAGGATGATTTCTTGGCTCCACAGCTCTATTTCAAAAAACGTGCAGAAATGGACATGGACATTTTTTAATTTACCGATGAATCAGAAACTAGGAAAACATTTAAAAAGGCATCTAGTTCAGCGTAAAATTAACTAAAAAATAACCTACGCAGATCTGTGACTTAAAAACCTAAGAAAATATTAATTTCCAAAGTTGGCCATTTTTTCGTGTAAAAACTAGGTGGTAGATTTTTTCATGGGCAGTGTAAATGACCGTTTTTATTTTCCTTATCCGATATTATGAATGTCCTGGTCCTATAACTTCCTAACTCCTGTGGGTTTTATCCAGTGTCCACGTTATTATAGCCGTTGGTGTAGATGATGTGTAAATATTAAATTTAAAAAAGGGGAAAATCATAAGCGGTGAAAAACGGGGGTTAAAGAATCGACGTGAATGAGTTTAACTCACCTTCGGTTCGGCGATTTCCAACAGGGATTCCTCAAGGAATATTGAATGATGGAGTGAGTGAACATAGTAAAGAAACACAAAATGAGTAACATAGTTCCTACTGACCATTAAGTTGTTTTCCTACGATCCGGATTTGGAGCCCTTTAGCTCAACATCAGGTTGAAGGATTTCTACAACCACATTTCTACACTTTTAAAAGCTATTCGAAACGTTCTCGTTTAAAACTTTATTACCTTTTTCCGATAATTCACCAATGTATGGTAAACAACGGAAACCTAAAATGATAGTGGGGTGGCTGAGTTCTATTGTTGATTCTTTTAAAGTTAATTTTTTAAATTCTTTTAACAACAACCTATGAAATAAATATTACTAGATACCATTGTTTTTGCTGAGGTTTTATTAGTTTCAAATTCCTTTTTACAGTTAGCAGGTGTTAAGGGAAGTTTGAACATACGGTCTACGAGCCAATTGAAACCAGCATCCTTTTGGGACCATAGGCGGGAAGAATCCGCTGGTATCATAGTGTCTTTCTGTAGTTGTGGGTTTTCTATATACGTCTTTTCTATTAGGTTGTTTAAGCTGGGCAATTTTATATCTAAAGAATGTTATAGTTCATCAGTTACTCCAGGCAAAAATTTCGATGTGTAAATAAACAATTTGGATTGTAGGCTGCTATTTGTGAACGTATTTACGACTTGACCTAGAACAAGGATTTTGAAATATTTCGGTCCTTTGGCAAAATTTTATTCAACAGGTATCGTTTAATAAGCTTCCTTTAATCTCATAACCTAGTTCAAAGTAATTATTATTTTACATATATGGATTAACTTGGATTAAACCTAAAATTTCTATATTTTGTATAAACTCGTATTAATATTTTATACGTAGTTGTATAATTTAAACAATGTTTACGAATCCCATGCCCTGAAGATGATCTCGGGGATCGGGTCGTTAGCACAATAAGGAAAATGTTTTTTAACCGACATCAAACCCGGCCACGATCTTTAAATAATCACTAATATCATTCGTTAAAACATTATTAGTATTAGCATTAACTACAACTTTAGAATGAATATGCAAATAGTGTCTGACCTGATCGTTCACCATTACACTTAAGCAATTTAAAAATATGTATGCAGATAATATAAATTTTGCGATAAACCATTATAATAAATGAGCTCACCGTGAAACAGCAAATCGTGGGTCTTTGGGCCCAAAGAGATTTTCTTCTAATCGAGGAGATGTACATCTGAAGTTATATGTATACATGAAGTTACTTTAGCACACAAAAAATAAAATAAAAACATTTTAGAACAATTTCGCATCATTACTTAAAATTAAGACAGACCTTTGTCGCTCTCTCTACTTCCCTGTAGATACAAAAATTATAAAAATAATTATAATACTGGTTAGATAAATATTTAATTTTACTGCCTAGATTAAAGGTTTTAGTTTAAAATAAGCACAAATGTACTGTCTTTTCTAGGAACTGTCATCAATAATTAATTATAATCAACGTGTCGCCCCCTTCAAAATTCTTCGAAGTGATTAGTACTACACTTATGAAAAAGTATGATTGATTTAATTATCAAGTACTTAAATTATATCAAGCAGTTACTAATGTGCGTTCTTAATACTATCTCTGTTTTTAGAGATTGTTTCACTGTGATCTGTTTGTTTTATTGTGTATAATCAGATGGAATCCCACCTTACTCATTTAGGGTACAACTTTGCAATTAAAACATAACTATGATACAGCTGTCAACCTGGTATCTCAAATTAAATGATAATCTAACAGTACGATAAAAAAAAATCTTTCTCATTATTCTATTGAGCCCATCCAAACAACATGTAATTTGATATAATCAAGTTGTAAATAAGGCCATGTGACGCTTCTTTAAACATGAGAATGTACGCAATCCCAAAAATAACCCCTTCGGTTCCTGAGACTTAATGATAATTGTCAAGAGTATAAAATGCATAAAACAGTACTCCTGGTTAAAGATGTTCCGATGTATTTCTATTGAAACGTGTGGAGTAATAATGTATAATTTACGGCAGGTACACGGGAGGTCCTGGGAGAGCATGAATGCCTTTCGTCCTTACCATTCCGATTACATATTTCGAATGTTTTCTAGCCTCCACCTTTTCACAAATGCCGTGCCATCCTTCTGACCCTTTCACGAATGGTGTCGCACTAACAATCCGGCAGTCACAACGATTGAAAAGGAAAGCCACAATTAACTGCATTAACTCATTCTACACAATATATATTCACTGTCTAAATCTTATCTTTAGAGCGCTTGGTACCTTGACTGTTCAGGCAAAAAGAGCTGTTTAAAAGCTATGCGACTGGCTATACGTTTTAGGACTTTCTTTCCAACTTTATTCCCGTACTTGAATTTATATTATGTCTAAATTCGATGTAAAGAGAAGAAAGGATGGCGGAGAGATGATCGTGAATCCCGCATGTCGCGGTTCATTGAGAGCTTCGTGGTGCTTGTAAAAGCAGGATTAACGAGAAAAATAAAGGAGATAAATGTTACTTTGAGTCGGATCCAATGCAGGATTTAACTTTTTTCGCTAAATGCAGAACAAGGAAAACTTTGTTGCTTTACACACGTATGGGTGTGTATGTGTGCGCGCGCGCGTGTCAATTACCAAACATATATTTGAGCATGAAAATGTTCTGTAACATAGACTTTCACAATCTATTAAAAATAATAAAACAACAACCAGCTTCGTTGTTACCATTTTCATCGCAGTCATTAATTATCCTCCTCCAATGACCGTGCCTGTAGTATCAAAATGGTAATTAAGATGAACGGCTATTTTCGGAAAATGTCGCCCGTCAGGGTTTTAGAAGGGTTAATTTATTTTATTTACTGAACAACTTATCAGGTCTTTTAAGATGGTTTTACGCGATTATTAATTAAGGAAATTATAAAGCCTACTGTTGTAGAAGTTAAAATGAAATTATAATAGGGTCATTGATAGGTAACTTAATTGTGAGCCTAAATTAGTTTTTACTTTGTTTTGCAATATACAGGGTGTCTTGTATGTAACAGGCATCACTACTTCAGGACGTTATCCTACATGTCAAAATGAACTAAAAAGTCTATATTGCTATTGAAGTCTGATTCTCAATTTTCTTAGTTATTTCACTTTTCATGTTACTTCAGACTATCACAACTTTATTCCTTAAAGTTTGCCCTATCTCATAGCATGTTAATCCCACTATAAATTAGATAACATCATTCGAAAAAGCATTTAAAGCCCTATTATAATTTTGTTTATTATTACGTTAAGTAAACGAAATACAAGCTCTCTTAGAAAATAAACTTTTACAAGTTAGCAAAGTTCTTGTGTAAGGTTCAAGTTAGATTTTCTTGATTTTATATATATTATATACACTGACACATACGGGCTCTTATAGAAAAGTCCCTAGTTATACTTGTAAAATTGTATATTGTAAAATTACAGTTTAATTACTAAAATTTGGTTTTTTAATAGAAATGGTGAAACAATTAATCAGTAAGTTTAACTGCTATTTAATAATAGAAGTAATGCAATGTAAACCAAAATCCTCTGTACAATATTAAACGTATGAAAAACCAAATTAAAATAAGTGTTCAAAATCATCGCTTCCTTGAAAAATGCTACTGATTGTTGACAGATTTTATTACTTCCAAGACTTCAACCTGCTTTCTCTTATGTCGTCATAACAGTACAGGATTCCTGAATCCTTTAAGCGGTGTTTATTTTATATTGCTCTCAGTATTTACAAAACAAACAAATCTTACTTAAACTTTAGGTAATAAGTTTGGAAAGTCATAAAAATTTATCTTCTGACTGATTTTGTATTTTGTTTGATTTTGATTACACTAAAAAATGAACTTCATACCGATTTCAATGCTCATTTCATTGGTTAATCATATTTACAGTCAAATTAACTTTTTTGAGATTCGGGAGACGTTATGGGATATTATTTAATAGGCTGAAGAAACTTAAAAGTGAAATATCTCCAATGCAATTGACAATCAGACTTTGGACATTAAAGACTTTTAATTTAAACAGTACATGAACAGAAAAACCTCCGTCCTAAGCTTACAATCATTAAAAAAATAATGGAGTAATTAAAAACTGAAGCGGGATCTTCAGATTTGTTGATGCCATGATCCTAAAAAATTCAACCATCCAGCGAGTCAAACACAGAAGCGGATATAGACATGAAGTCCTAGACCGTCAACATCAAGGCCCTATCTGGGAAAAAGAAGGCCGATTAAATGTCGAAGGAAAATTCGATGACCAATCGACCCTTAACCCCTGCGGCATGCCAAATCGCCAAAAACGTATACCCACCAAACAATGGATCAAGAGCAACGTTCCAATTTGACAACGTAAAGAAAGTTAAATTCAAAAAAGTTCATCAATTGGCCAACTAGCGGCAGAACTACCGAACCTAACTCCAGAATAATATTGTAGTAGAGTTGGTGACGACACTGGACACTCCAAAGGCAAACTCTGGCAGAAAGAAGCTTTTGCAGATAATTCCAGTAAGAAGAATAAATAACGAAACACGTCCTCTGCTAGTGTGAAGGCCAAGGCTCCTACGCTTGAAAGAGGAAAAGAGTCGCCCGAAGGGGGAGACCTGAACCAACCTTTTGGACCATGTGAACACATAAGCATAACGAAGATTACTGGATAATAATGGAGGGTGCTTTGATTGGATGGAGATTAGACGTGGTGTGAAAGATCGGCCCGACTCCTTTTAACCTCAACTCCAGTAATGTTGGAAGGACATGCTTTTAACCAATAATTTCTGAGTAGAGAATTTTATTTTCAGATTTCGCATTGTTTACATACAGTCGACTGTTGGTAATTCAAAACCCATGGCCCCACAATAATAATTCGACCTATCAAGGTAAGGAAACAAGTAGTTAAAAGTTGGTATGCATTTTTACACGTTATTAATTGTATTTTATATGTATAAACATGGTAAAAATAATAAATAAATAAAAATAGATCAACCGTAAAACTGAAAATTGTAATGTATTATTAGCAAGATTTACAAACCAGTTTTTGTTCGATGATGTCTAGCGGCCTTTGTATAAGTAAGTGATTTTCCAAAATGACTAGTGGTAAGAACACATTGACCACACACCTTTCGCGAACAAGCTAGAGAAAATTCGAAGAAACTTAAGGCTTTAATTTAAGAACGTTTTTTTAAGAAGTATAAAATAAATGGAAATGTAGGGAAATTTCGCAAAGTTCCATTTATAAACAGAGGAAGTGGCTCAATTTTGATTTGTAGTACGCTCTTTCCCCCCCTGTTACGAAAATTATTTCGTGTTAGCTAGTGTTCGAAAATTAATTTTTTTTCGATTTACCAGTGACCTGCGAAGGAGATCGTATTAACAAAAAATTCGAATTATCAAGTTTCGAAATTAAAAGCATCGTCTGCATTAGAAAAATAAGCTGGCTGTCCAAAAGTGGCATTTCCTATTTCCTCAATCTTAAACTAATTATTAATATTTTTTAGGCATTAATTTTTGGACAAACGGGAATTTGGAATCATACGGGTTGATTATAGTTGAATTGTAATTTAATGGAAAAATAACGGAAGCTAAAATTTCCATTGTTATAGTCATGAACTGTATATCCTTTCCGAAATGAAGCAAAATGTTTTTCTACTGTTAAAAAAGAGCAAAAAATATTACCTAAGGGATAAAATCTATTGTCAGCGGGATCTTCGTTTTACGATAATGAAATGGCGTTCCGCAACTGCATATTTGTCATCTTTTATACGGCGGAGGACTAGCCATAAAATTCATACCCGACATCACGGGAGGAAAACACTGAAATGCTATTTCCTTACAAGCGAATGGGGTTCTATATTTTTCCGCCACTTAAGATTGTGCGCGTGGTGTGCCCGTGTGCGAGAGGAAACTCCTCGAGCCCAAACAAAACTGAGGAAAAGCTCAAAACTGACGTCTCAGTGGAAGTGGTGCTTTTTTATCCCACGTGTTGACATTCATCACTGGTAGTCTCATTTTATTATAATTGTGTGATTCCTCACATTAATTAACATAAGGTCTGGATTTTAAAGTTGTACTGCCCTTATATAATAGTGTTTTTTTAATTTTACGTAAAAATTTTCAACTAGATCGAAAAATATTATAAAACGTTTGCTGTTCAATAGAAATTCAGCCTGACCATCTAAAAAGGACATTCAGGAGAAGTTAATGAATTTAATAGAGTACCACTCAGTGTTTTGAGAAATTTCAGCCCGATGTTGAGTTGTTCAGGTTTTCCATAACTATATTACTTAAACAAGATTGTCAGTTAACATTTGCAATGAAGTAAATTTAATACGTATTTGAGCTTATTTATCGTTTTTACTGCACAATATTTATGATCTCTAAATTAAGTAGCAATGCGTAAAAGTGGGTCTCAAGTTCAATGATTAACCTCTGACTTTTCATTCGACCTTATAACTAATATCAGCTGGCTATCATATAATTGCTCAGGCTATCAAAAAAGCAAATGAAAAATAGTATCTAAAGACAATATAACCATTGTAGTGTAAAATTTACTAATCGATATGGACGATTGAACATGAGAAGAATTTGTTTTAAACAGAGATTTGTAAATGTTTTGTGGTGAATAAATCGTTTAAACTTTAAAATGCAATATACCGAGATAGCCACGAGTAAAATACAAGATAAAACACCAAATTAAAAAGTGATACGATTACGATAAAACAAAAATTAAATGTACCATAAGGGGGCTTAAGTGCTAGTCGTAACGAGTTGTCGGCAATGCTAATAGGTAAAGGATCAACCGCTATGCTTTCATTATTTAATCCACTCTGCCTAATGGCCCCCGGTGGCCACTTCCGAGAGTCCAGAACAAATAAATATTTAGACCCGGCGCGGGAATCGGCTTTTGCCAAACTTCGGTTAGCTTTTGTTTCCGATTCTCTGGCCATTTTCGCCCTACAGCCCTTCTCGTAACAATTTCACCCAGGTAGGAAAGCTACGCTGTGGCAGACTACAAAGGGAAATTTAAAAAATGTATTTGGCTTAAATAGATTTCGAAAAAATCTAAAAAATTATTGGGGGTATCCCAGATAAAAATCTTGATTTGGAACATAGCTGATATACTCGGGACTTTTACAATTTTAAGTCGTATAACGGTCATCTTGTTCAGGGACTTCGGGACCCTGATTACGACAGGCCTCTAACGTTCCTTGCGCAAATGTTGATTTGAGAGGCTGAAGAAAACGTTCTTCCGTACAAATATATTTTTCTTTCCAAAAGGTAGATTGGGATGAGGCCAGGAAGACAGGAAACAACATTTATTTTCTTGTCGAGCTTTAGACAGAAAATATCGCCTTCATCAGGACTTCGAACAAAATCGTTATACTATATGAACAGGTATATGTGTGGATAATGGATAGCCGGTAGGGGGTTCTTCCTTACACCATATGGATTGATGAAGTTCACCTCCAATGGCATACTAAACCGTAGGAATTTCAATTTCAAACGAGGTCAGAGGAAAATCTGAGATTTTCCTTCTCTTTTTCTCAGTATCAAGTTTGGTGTAGACTTCTAGTTAATAAATAAAATGAGCCTTATTTCTACGGAAATAATTTAAATGGAGCTATTTCCCAATTGTTTGAACGAGGAAGTTTTACCAACAGTATTAGATGATTTCCTCTGCAACAACGACAAAGAATAATTCTCCATCTTGATGGATGCCCCGCGCACAATTCTTTAACATTCTGTGACACGTTATTTGAATGGAGGGTATGACCTCATGGCCCGAGATGTTGGCTTCCTCGGTCGCCCGATTTGATTCCACTTGACTATTTTATGGGTGTTTAAAAAAAGTGTCTACGCCAATCACAATCTAGCGGCAAAGGACAAAAAAAATCCTTGTCAATCCATCTCACAACTCTATCATTCTGAGCACCGTTGAAGAGTGGTTAGAAAGAGCAAATATCTGCATCTTTACGCAAGACAGGTAGTTCGAACATAAAATGTGATTTATAAATAGCAGATCAAATGACTTTTTTTTCGTAAAACGTTTTGCCACTTTTTTTGATCAATTTATGATCCGATTGCACCATTGTTTTCAGTTAAAAATTCCTTGAAAATGTATAGAGCCTTATTTGAAATTTTGAAGTTGAACTGACCATTAGGTACCCTGTATAGAATTTCTCTCTTAAAAAAATAAATGAAGTGAACATTTGACGGTAGACTAAAAAATTATTGAACACTTTTTTATTTTTGTTTTTTTATCGCGTCACTGGTTTAACAGCAATTTAGCTGGACCATCTAAAATGGACACCCTGTACATGTGGATCACTGTTAAATTGTATAAATGTGATTGCATCCTTTGATTTCTAACTGACAAAGTACATATAAAAAAACCAACAAAAACCAGGTCAGACAGAAAAATATAAATAAGAAATGAAAACATAAAACTAAATTGAGTCTAAACTAGTTAAAGATCTTAAGCTGCAGGCGTTAAATAACCAGCTTTACATTATTGTTTATCCACAGAATATAGAATGTAATTACTCAGGAGTGTTTCACTAATTGGATTTAAAGGTGGCGCGATTTCACGGCTCACTAATGGTTCCATGTAAATGCCGATATAACCGGCCGTATTGTTTCCGAAGGCAACAAAATAACTATGTCGTTGATCTTTATTGTTATGACACCGCCATGAGATAACACACCGTATATACTTGCTTTGCTTTCTCTCATTAAGATAAGGGGAAAAGTTTCCTATCGTACATGTATTACCGGTTTATTAAGTTTTTACAATTTATTTTATTTATCTATACTTGAACAAAATAAATAGACATTAAACAAATCGTATAGTTATATGCAAATCTAGAAAGAGAGATAAAAGCCAATACTGGAACTATTTTTTTATTTAACTGGGTGTGTTAAAATAGGAGATCACGGCCCTCGTCGTTTTAGTCGGCGTGGGAACTTATAAGGGTGCGCCTTTGTGGAAAGAGTTTGTGCTAGTAGGTTTGGGTGGACGGATAGTTTAGAGTGTAGCTAGAGTAAGCGTGGCCGGATCAGGCCTTTCAGGAATGGGATTGTAAGGTCTTTATGGACGATTTGATTGATCACCTACAACGGAACTTTGAGGATACGGCGGAGAACTTTAGATTGAAAGGATTGGATTCGGTGGATGATTTAAGAATCGGCCAAATCGGTCTGATGAGTGTTTTGTAAGCAGCTAGTTTGTCATGTATGGTTCGAGTTGATTTTGGTCCCAGTCTGAGGAGTTATATATTTTGTGGGTTCCATGAAAGCCTACTGCGTAAGCATAGCCCAAACTACCGACTAGTTTAGGTTGTGTTATTACTTTGTTGTTTATGAGCACTGGTGAACAGGTTTGACTTTTCAACTTAAACGTGACTTAGGTTTTTCTTCTCGTTCAACTTGATTAGTTGTAGCACCAGTCAGTCATGACGTTCGGCTGTTGTTGGATTGCTTCTGTGGCTAGTTTACATTGGAGTGTGTAGTGAAGATTGCGATGTCGTCCGCGTAGGTTTGAGTTGTATGTTTAGATCTGGAGGTATGTCAGCAGTGTAGATAGTTTAGAAGGACGTAGATTTTTTTACGTTAGATTTTTAAAATAATTAAAATTTAGACGGCAAAATTTGTAATTAATAATTCTGGTATGATGATTCTTCGTTTAGTACAAAAATATTATCGAAAAATAGGCTAACCTTAAAACTCCCAGATGTGCTGGGCCATGTGCAACGGTTATTTTCTTTATCAGCGAACCGACTAACAAGAACGAACTTTTAAAAGTTTAAATGAGGATAATTGCACTGTTTGGAATTTTCCATAACTTATACAATGATCGTAATTTGTTCAAGTAAAGCGAAGTTAACTGTCGTTCAAACTTAATTGACTAAGTTGTACACTTAGCCTTACATTAAGGCAAGTATAAACCAATTTGTCCATAATTCGGGCAAGAATAAGGTAAAAATAAATATGAACTACATTTTATCTTCAGGTACCACATTTGGTAGAAGTTTAAACAATTTTATTTATTGTTATTCGGAATAATTTGAAAATTACAATAGTACACAGTTGTACATGATATGTGCTATAAAAAAGACAATGTCCATGACATCACAATAAACTTACAGAAAGCCTGTTGAAAAGGGGAAGAGGGGCTTTGGTGGCCGTAGGCGTTGACACTAATAACCCCCCCCCCTCCTGGAAGTACTCAACCATAGGTGTATGGAAATAAAGAAGGGTCAAATCTATAGTACATCTGTTAGGGCGAAGTAGAATAAATGGCGATTACAGTCACCTGTGACCTCAGAAATAAAGTTAGCTGATTCTCCGGACGATAATTGCCATGTCCACGATTTTAATTATTATTTATTTCGTATGAGACTTTGTAATAAAGATTTCTTTATCATTATGGTTCTACAATTTGTACAAGTATAACGTTATTAAAAGACAATGACTGAATTATCATTTCATTTATCTGTATTGATAATATATTAATAAAACTAGGTTTATGTTTAGATCTTCCTTAGGAAGAGAACATACATAATTCTGGAATACAAGTTCTTTAACAATTTAATACTTCATCATGGATGATAATTATGTCAAAATTTGTAAATTTCTCAACACTAAAGGTTACGTGAAAAAGTAAAACGTACGGCTATTCAAGCATGTGCTATCGTGCATACCGCCTTTTTATTTAAACATGAACCCTTCTCCGAATCAGGGCCCAGGTTTGAAAGGGTGTTTTGAATTCACCATGAGGTTGTTCTTTTCTTAAACCTCCCTTTGCTTAAGATGAAAGAAATGGCCAAGTTCCGATGTCCAAACAATATTTAAAGAAGGGCTCTTACAGTTAAAGCTCTTTAGATTAATTGTACAGTAAATACTTTTTCGGCAGTTAACCGATGAACATTGGCAATTGTTTCTGGATAGCTGACCCTAGAGTCTGCGGTCGGAACGTGATTAAGTAGCGTGAAACCAGGAAACGGTAAATAATCGGGGAAACCGAGCATCTCGGGAAAGAAAAAAAATGAAACACTAACCGTGTATTTCCTGGTGCGGGTGGTACGGTGCTGAGAATGCGCTACTGGAACAGGGATGCCTCCGCATGAGGGCGTTGCTGTTGTTTCCAGGTGGCTGCATGCTGGACAAAGCACCGAGTGGTGTATACGACTTGCAGCTACCACCGGGGGAACCAACTGCCTCGACACTGCTGCCACTTTGCTGAAAAAAACAATAAAATTAACTGTACTATTTATTACATATTACGATATTAAGCTTTGATCAATTTCCAAGTGGTTTTTATTGTCAAACGCTAAATTTAGAAGAACATAAGTTTTTATTTATAAACATTAATGGTTCGAAGTGTGTCCTGTATCAAACGAGCCACTTTTTATGGCACAATTTAAGCATGCAAATGGATGAGCATTATTAGTCAGATGTGATCACAATTTATAAACAAGGGAGAAAGAAATCTATGGATAAGTTTAGATTGTTGGCAAAATTGGTTAATTTAACTTTTGAAGAATATTTTAAATAAATCAAGACTTCATTCGCACAAATAGCAAGTTAAAAGGCACAAACCAGGAAGTCAAGTGGTTTTTGGATAAATAACTAAATTAGCCAGGGGTGCGTTCGGACGTTTTAACAGAAATTGTCGTCCTTATTTTACCCATGGTAATTTTCTCTTACTTAATTGTTCAAGAGATAATTTGTGACTCGAATTGCCAAAAGGATTTAGCATCGGCTTTATTCCACAGCCATCACTTCAATAGTGAAGTTGATGGCTTTCGACCACCAGCTAGAGCTTTCGCTAATCTTTAGGCAATAAGACTGGATTTTTTAATAAATTGATGGTATAAAATATTTATAAATTTTCTGATTTCTTGAGTTTAAAATGGGTTTTGAATTACTTGGAATTTATCAAATCTTTCCTTTTTATTTCCTTTTTATAATCCTATTATATTACCTTTTTATAATTAGGATAAATAATCTTAATATGCGAATAACTTGTCTACAGTCTGACAATGTTCTCATAATGATGCTTTCTTCAAAACGTTGCATGTATGCATGACCAGTTCTCAACCGGCAAAATGAATGTCAAAAATTCTTGCTCAAGCGTCGCCTTTAAAACGATGGTATCGAATATACCTAGGTCCCTATCAAATCCAGATAATATTACTCTGCTAAAATAAAAGTTCTGATACCTAGGTTAAGAGGCAGCTTTTTTTTCCATTTTTGTTCCATCCTACGAATTAATTTTCCGAACGTTTCTACTCCTAATAAAATTTTTTTCTTTTTTTTTTGTTACCTTGTCAAAGAGAATTATTAACTCAATCTTGGGTTTAATTTTAATACTGTGGCTATTACTCGGATCCCACACCATACAACCAACTTCACCATTAATTTTAGATGCATCGGTAAAAAGACGATGAGCTCCCCGCCACGTTGTCATTATCGATTCTTGGGTAAAATTATTTGAAATATTGGCGTCCGTATTTTGGTACTCTTTAAAAAATGGGCTTTTACCTATACAAATTGTGTGTTACAGTTCCATTTGCATACGTCCAATTTAGACCTGATTTTTTTAAATTTTTAATGCTTGATGGGTATTTAAAAAGGTACAAAGGATAGGGGAGATGACAAAGTTCCAGTATTTTTGAGTTGTTGAGCATTTAACCAACCAATTTTTTGAACAATGATACTTCATGGCTTAAAGGAATGCTGTACAATAATAAAAAATTTTTGCCACTACTTTCCTCTTAATATTCAATGGGCCTTCGTAACATTCTGCTATCACGGTATTTTTCAGTTTGTATTTTAGTATTTAGCCAATTAATCTTTTCAACGGTGAAACTTCTTGGCATAGAGGAATGCTTATTAGAAATTCGTCTGCCAGTATTTGCCTCCTGATATTCAATGGTCATTCGTTATTTCGTTCTGCTAGCACGGCTACAGTGGGTGTCGTTCTTAACTATCCAGTGCACTTCCTGATACAACCATTCTATACTACAATCAGTTTTTACAAAGAAATTTTAAAATTCTATAAAAAATTAATCCATAATCTAAAACAAATCTAGTTATTGTTCCATAAAGTAACGAGGAAATACTCTGGTCCGCGCCATACCGATATTCAACACATTTGGGTATCTTTGTTGTTTTATTCATTACCTTGTCTACTCCTTGTGAATAGCCTGGTTGAATTTCTCTTTAAGCAATGTGGCTATCAAACAAAGAAAAACACGATTTGTGGTTTACTCTGGGACGATCAGGAAATTTCATATCTTGTGATATAACTTTGTCATTTTTTGAACAATTTAAAATCAGATTGTGCCATTGTTTTCAGCGTAAAAACGCCTCTGAAATGATATGTCCAGATGCATAGGGTCGTATTTGAAATTTTGAAGTTGACCTGGGCCTCCAGTACCCTGTTTACTTTTTCTCCAAAAAAAAAAGGACACCCGTGCCTAGAGATTTTTCTGAATCTACATGGATATTCTAAGTTCCAAAAGCGATTGTACAAATCTTCAGTACTTATTTATAAAATATCGTTCTGTAAACAAAGGGAAAAACAAGCAATAGAAGAATAGAAGTATCGTATTTTAATTATTCACCGTGCCGATACTGAAATAGTAAAGCAAAAAGAAATTATTCACCGTACTATTTCACTACAATAAACGGGCTGTACAAAAATAAATGGTACGTCCTATTAACAAAACGATTCAGTCATTATGTAGAGCACGCAGTCTGCTTATTGAGTGAGTAAACCGAAAGCTTGAACCTAAATCACATTCAAAGTAACATTTATCTCCTTTATCTTCTCCATTAATCCCTCTTTTACGGCCCCAGCAGAAATCCCAATGAAACGCGATATGCTGGATTCACGACCCACTTCTTCTGGTGATTAGGTTTTTATTGTACACATACACTTGCAGAATACAGGGGTTAGATGGAATATTGAAAAGATCTCAGCGTTTAACAACCTTTAGCATATTTTCGTGATGGAACGAACAACCAAAAAATTGTGACTATTATGTATAATTGATCCTTAAATTATCAACTGACGTGAAAAGCCCAGCAAATTCTGCCGTCAATTTGCAATAACCATTTATTGATTTAAAAAAAAACACCAATTTTCTACAGGAATAGCGATAACCTGTAAACCTATAAGGGGGCGTGATGAAAAGTTTCTGAAACGTGGGTCAATATGATAGTTTGTGAAACATCTTGTAGCTATTTATGGTCGTTAATGCGTAGAAAGGAGCGTTGACGATGTTTCAAAAGACATAATTTGCAAGGATTTGGTACGTTTGAGATTGCAACGTTTGGATGAACCCCAAAGTTGTAAGCCGTATACCCAATTATTTTCTTATGTAATTTAAGGCCTAGTAAGACGTTTGTATTTCTACAACGCAAAGTATCGGATAATATTATCTGGGGAGAAGTGATTTTTAAAGATTTATTGTCATTTTCCACCGCTTGAACAATCGCTCAAGGGTTGTTACATGGGTCTAATATTTTCTAGCTGAGATGACAGGTATTAGTGCAAAGATATAGAGATGCCGATGGTGAGGAACCATTGATGAATTAAAAGTGTCTGGTTAAACAGAATTTTAGGATCAGATGGTAAAAAAAAATCTTAAGCATCAAGATCCAACCACATCCACTTCAGCGTAGTAGCAATAATGTCTACAACGTGATAGCATAGCTTAATGGTTACAACTTAATTAAACACACTTTCGTCATCTCAACAAAATCGCTGTGTTCCGAAGATTTTTGTTGATTTTAACTTGAATTCTATTTATCTGATCGCTGAGTGAGGTACGGTAAGGTATATTCAGGTATCATACCAAAACTTTCTGGCATCTCTCTCTCTTTGTTCCATCCTGTATGTCATTTAAAATGATAATTTTCTTTATTCCCAACACCATGATTACCAGCTGTGGGGATGATTCTACAATTCTGTCCTCAAACCCGAATCCTATCCAAACAACCCCAGCATCGAACTTATAAAACTAGTGCAAAAAGTTGAGGATAAAAGAAAAAACGTATACGCGTACTTTTACACTGAAAAAACACCCAGCCCTCCACTGTTAATGAACACCAAGAAGCTACCGGCTTCCACTCAGATCATATACTTAGGTCTATACCTAGAAGCAGATTTACGTCCCCACTAAAGACCTAAGCCACAGCAGTTTAACAGAAGATTTAGACAATTACGAAGACTTTTAAATCTATTTAGACCGTCAAAACGAAACTCTAGAAGACATTACTACGACCACTTTAAACATATCTAATTCTTCCAATCTAAGTTCCTCAGACAAATTTTCAACCACTTTACGTCAATAACCTCACCTCCACAACGACCTACCTGCCGTACAAGCTTCACTCCCGATGATGTGGTAGCCATATCAGAGTGGACACTGGGAGAAACATCCATTAGGCATAAACTTGTAATATTTATTTTTATATTTACAAACTACAACAAAGTTTTCTCTGGCTTACCCTGGCAGCAGTAATATCTTATGACCGAATATCATATCCGCAGAATACTTTTCCCACCATTCTATGTATAAATCGATCTGAATTAATCGTTAAAAATAATTAAAAAATTATTCAGATATCGTGAGATGTGGTCTGGTGTGATGTAGGTATCAGAAAAACATTTTCTTTATCGTGCCAACGTTTCGATCTTTTATTGAGATCATCTTCAGGGCCTGGGATTTACAAACATAGTTTACATTTAGAAAATACATATAGAATTTGGAAAAATGAATTTATACAATGCAAAAAAATATATTTTATATTCCATCAAAGTATTTCTACTCACTCAAAGTGTTTATCTTCTGTGTTCATAATAAAAAAGATGATTTTTTAAAATTAACGAGTGAAATTAAATGTAATTGATGTAAAGGCCGAATCGCGCCTGACAACAGACTGTCAACAAGAATAAGCGAAGATTATCATCAAATTGTTGTCAACAGTTTATCTGCTAGGGACACTGCCGTTCATTTGTTGGATTTAAAAAAAAACATTTTACATCAATTTTGCAAACTGTAAAACAACATGTTAAGATGATTAAACGTTATTTTATCGTTAAATTAGAAATACGTGCTAAAGTGGAGATGTTTTGTGAAACAGGTTGAAAACACACCAAGCACATTCGACAATAGCTCGAAGCTTTAGTAGGGTCTAAATATTTATATTTTCATAATTCTTTACGAGGTAAGAACAACAGAGGTTAACAACCTTCGGGGTGCCGGTGTTTTTGAAAAAAGCTTATTTGTAAGTATGTCGGGTTCGAATGCAGGGCCGCTGGATTTTTACTCGGGACCTGGAGTTACTTGCGCTAAGTTTTAAGATTATACTAGGTTCCCTTAACATGCGTTGGTCAATGTTTAATGTAAGCGTTCATTGAAGAATAAGAGAGAAAGAATTAAGTTCGACCGAGGAGCAAGGATGGATGAAAAAGCAAAAGTAAAGTGAAATTTCATCAAACTAACTTTATTTTCATCAAGGAACTTCTAAAACAACCTAGTGACTCTACCATTGTACGAACTTTGCGCTTTAAAATAATCAATTAATCGTTGTCAATTCCCACAAACGAATACATAATATTGTAACACGTTAGCACATTCAGCATGACAATCTCGAAAATTCGTCCACCTTTATTCGAATCTCAATAGCACTTGCATGGTGTATGATATACGAATGTTTTGTATACTATTTAGAAAACCTCTTTAAGTTAAGACTTTGTTTTCTTTAGTTCGAGTTATAAGGAATGTGTATACAAAGAATGAAGTCAGATAAATAAACTAAGGGTTTAAAAAGGTGGTCAAAGCAGGAAAAATTTCATCAAACTCTTAAGACACTTTGAAACAGACAAGACAATCTAGCAACTCTTTCGGTTTAAAAAATTAATTAATCGAAAACAATCAAGAAAAGAAATTACCATAAATTCATTTGTAAAGTCATGGACTACCTTAATAAGTAGGCACATTCAGCATATGATAACTTCGAAAGGTTCACCTATATTCTATCTTCAATAACACGTTCTTGGACCTGATATACAAAGATTAACGTTTTGTAAACTATTTAGAAAACCTCTTTGATTTAGGAGTTTGTGAGTTATAACGAACGTCTTTACAAAAAATCAAAATCAGATAAATAAAGGAAGGATACAAAAAGGTGTTCAAAACGTGAAAAATTCAATTTCATCAAACGTTTTACAAGGCTTTAAGATTTTGAAACAGGCAATCTAGCAATTCTTTGGGCTTAAAAAAAATTATTATAATTAATAATCAAGTTAATAATCAAGAACAAAAATTCCCTCACTTTATTTCAACAGTTATGTATAACATTCCTGAATAAGTAATCACATCCAGCATATAACAATCTGGAAAGGTCGTTCACCTATATTCGAATCTTAATAGCTGGCTTTGATAAGCAAGTTGTATACTATTTGAAAGCCTCCCCCTCTTTTAAGTTTAGAGTTTGTCAACAAAAAATAAACGGCTGCGGCAACTGTTCAAATTAATGTAAGCATCTCATCAAATTATATTAATAGCTAAAAAGGTGAACTGGTGGTTGTGCACGGCGAGCGAGGGTTTGAAAAATTTAACAGATATCCACCCCTTGGTCAGGGAGAAAGGCTCCTCAGGGCGATCATCAATGATCAGGCTTTCAACAGCAAAACAAATCCACCCACGAATTGTCATGACTTTGAAAGATCAATGGACGCCTCGCATGAACAATATAAACGATGTAACTCTGACAGAAAAGAAAACTTTCAATCTTCAAAAAGCTTCCTTACGATTGTTTATAAAGTAACAAGTCAGATCAAGAAAGAAAGTGCCAAAAAGAAGGTCAAAGAAGTATAACAATAACTAATTGGCATACAATTGACGGTTGTGTAAAAGGTCTAATTATTTAAAAATATAGACAAAGGTTTTAAAAAGGTTGGTTGTTTGTTAAAATTTGTTCTTTTTTCTTTCCATATGACGATAAATCCTTCTTTTTTTCTCGCTATCAACTGCCAGATTACACGTAAACGATAAACCGGGATGACTCGGGCAATTCCCTGATAAATCCAGTGACATCATCGTTTCTGTCAAATCGAAGCGGTCTCGTACATAACGGCATTAAGCCACAATTCAGAACCCTCGCCACCAAACTCCGGCCAGGATTTCAATAAAGCCATGGGGGATTTTACTTCTACTTGTTGCATTATTCAGTTTTTTAATCTCCTATTCTAATTCCCGTGCTGACCCGTGTTTGACGCCCTTTCACGTGACTTCACCTTGTTCAAACACGCCTCGGAAAATATACTTCTTTTTTTCGTGTTGAAAGGATAGGCAAATTAAATATTTGTCTGGGGTTGTATAATTTACCAAAGGGAAGTCGGGGGCTTTGTTCGGTAAAAACAGCCCTTGGAATTATTATATAAGCTTCTTTACGAACGCATTGTTCTTTTTAACTTTGATTTTATTTTTATGCATACCTGAGCCTGGCTGATTTGTGCAAGTCTTTCGAACATTTTCTGCAAGTTAAGATATCTTAAAATGCCGATTATCTTATGTCTCTGTCGACTTGAAAAAAAACACCTTTTTTTTCATATTTTACCAGACAGACATGCTGGTCCGTTGTCTCTAGCTACTGGCAATATGGTTCAGTTATATTCATAGTTTGTATCAAATAGAAAAAGAATGGAAAATTCGTGGTCTGACCCAAATATATTCAACTCTGAAGGTCTTATGATGTTGTTACTTATATTCTTTATTTATCGTAGTTCGTTATGTACGAACAAAATGGTTTAAAGTGCTTTGTTGGGTTATTCCTCACAAGACGCCAAACGGAAATCGTTATATTTTCAAATATTTATATATATATATATATATATATATATATATATATATATATATATAT